>JAVSBS010006881.1:0-50062 GCA_033124195.1 Coracias cyanogaster | reverse complement strand
GATGTCATCAAGTAGTTATTGCAATAGAGCAAGATAAGAGCTGAGTGATAGCAAAAGTTTGTAGCTTAATTTCCTGGGTATTTGTTTCAACAAAACAAAGAAATCCATGCTTGGCTTTTGCTAGGAAATTGCTTTAACTGAAGAATAACAGCTTGCTGATCCAGAATCCTCAACAGAGCATGTTCAGAGGTACTTCCTCTGACAAGTCGGGGTCTCCATTCACACTGTTGGGGTTCCAGACTTCCCTCACCTGAAAGGCTCCACTCCCAGTCCAAGAGGATGACAACAGTACTGGCACATCAGCTCAGGGACTGTCCTCAGAGCTTCCACTGATTTCTGAATAACTACAGTGCAAGTCACGGTTCCTGTCCTACTTGTATCCCCTATTTTTATTTCCCCATCTCATTTCCCCTTTTTAATCCCTACCTACTGGCAAGCTAGACTTTGGCTTTTGCTGCTTGAGAAAGTCTATTAATGGAGCATTACTGTAATAAATGCAAATGCAAGCCTTGGCGGTAATTGTTTGCTAAAAATTTATCTCCACTGAAGTCATACTGTTGTAACTACACCAGAAAGACTAATATAGCTTGACACTGTCATGAAAACACAACTAAAGACAGCAAATAAGCTGTATCAATGGTACTAGCCCTCTAACTAGGGGAGAGTTCAATGTGTCAATGGGACCATTCAGAGCAACTTCAGATCAAGTCACTGCATGTCTAATTCAGCTCGTTGGACCAGTGCAAAACTCACATGTGCCCCAAATCTTAGTAACAGAGAAAGCTTGTGATGCGCTGCCTTGTGTGATGCAACAGCAGATGGCCCAGAAGCTGTCTCTGCCACCTCTGTTCACATCTCTGATGACATTTTTGGGACCACTTCACTGCTCCTCAACCACAATAGACCTCAATAGCTACAAGCATACAAGAATTTTGTGAGATGGAAGTTTTGTCTTTCCTATCACCTTCTTTCAGGCATGTGGGAGCTGTATTGTTTTAGTAAGAAGCAAGGCTTAACTTCAACATTTTTCTGCAATCAGCTCTTTCCAAAATACGTTGTCAGAGTGCAAACTTTATGTAAGCGTTTTCATTTTAGATGCTATTTTCTAACAGAGCACAGACTTACAGAAAAAAGGGCTTTGCTGAATGACAAAATCTTAGAGAAGTGGCAGAGTTTGTATCCTGAGGTGGCTTGTTAACAAGCTGCAGCAATCTCTTCTTGGAAAACAAGGCCCTATGAGAAAGGGCTGCTGTCAGATTCCAGGGGAGTGTGGGCAAAACTGCAAGATCAGATTCCAGGATAATTCAGGGTTTACCCTGGAAAAAGTACTACTGAGATTTTTTAAAACCTCCTTCGTAATACTATAAAACATCATACATTCCCACATGCAACTGATTTGCTAAACTTCAGTGCATCTGCCAGGAGCTGGAATTTCAACCTAGAAATTTGGAAACAGAAGCTTAACAGTTTGTGTAAAAAAAAACAAAAACAAAAACAAAAAAACGCTGTTTTACTACAGACTAGAAAACAGTGGGACAAGGAATACTCCTTTGGGAGATGTGGTGCTAGATTGCAGATGAGATTCACAGAGACATTCAATCAGGTGGCACATAAAAAGCAATAGTAAATTACACATCTTCAATAAAAAAAAAAAATTAAGTCATAGATATTTGGCTATGGAAGAAGGCAATTAGACTTCAGCATTATTTGTTAAACAACAGGCACAAGATGATACATAGTGAATTTTTTGCAATAATAGCCATTCCTGGTAATTCATTTTGAAGAGAATAAATCTGTCACTTGAGTGAAAAAAAATTGACAGCACCATTTATTACCTTGCATGCTTCAGAATAACAGCACAATTTACATGTTGCCCTTTGGCACCAGGACTCCCACCTTACTTAGAAACAAAGCAAAAATATCTATAGACCTGGCAGCAAGGATTTAAGCAGCAGTTGACCTTATGTGGTTTATTTAAACTTCCATAATGGTGCAGTCTTTTTCAGCCCCTGGTTATAGGAGAAATAGGTTTTTCTGGAGAATCCTCAGCCTCGAGACTCTGAAACACAGAGGGTCACACAGAGGTCTCTGCATCTGATAGTTCAGAGAGTAACATTTTAGCTCTGATCCTCCCAGATATCTCCTGGGAATTAAAGGTACTCAGTTTCCTTTCAGAAGCTTTAAAGGGCTGGGTCCATCAGAAAGAAGGAAAGTTTTCCCTAGCTCATGAAGCTAAATCTTTGCACTAAATCTTAGCTTTCTTTTTCATACGAAGGCAGCCAGATCCTTGGTACATCCAAGCCATTTAGCCCACCAAAAAACAAGCCAAGAAACATGTGTGAAACACTGTGTTACTAGAATAAAAAAATACTCAGCCAAAATATACTCTAAAAGTCCTAAAATGCTGCCCTTTCTAGTAACATCTTTGCAGTACTAGCTGCTGGCTGGTGTTTCTTTTTAACGAAGGTGAATAGGTTTCCTATGGTTCCTGTTACAAATGTGTGAGACACACACAAATTTGGGATCAATTATAATAGAAAAATCCGCAGACAATTTTGGCATGGCATTTTAAAGAGAGATTTGGCTTCTTGAATCCAATAAAAATATTTAGGTTGAAAGCTATTATAGAACCTCTATCAAGCACTTCTGTACACTTCAGTGGCAAAAAGCTATCCAGAATGGATCAACTGGAAAATATCTTACGCTCCCTCTTACAGAATTAAACTGGGATTTCAAGTCTATAAATGGATGCTCATCACAGCCAGGCATTGGCGAGGCTTTCTCCCTGTGCAGGTAGGTCTCTCCAACCCCAGCAGACTGATGCTAGAGCCAAAACATACAGCTTTTCCCACCACAGAACTGCTCAATTTAGTGATGTCTGTTCCAGCTCCTGAAGGTTCATGCTGCTCTTTCCCTTTGGTGATAGTTCCCCGAGTCTGCAGAAAGGGCAGGCCAACACCTTGTAACTCCCTTTCATTATACTTAAAATTTAGACTGGGCTGTTACATTTATTTTAATTTTCCCCCACTGTTTGGTAGTGCACAGCAAGATCAAGAGACTGGCCATTTATTAAGAAGCTCTGTTATTCCCAAGCACTATTCTGCACATTGTAAAATCCCAGGAGATTAATAGAGCTGGTGGTAATGCTTATATTCTTAACACATACCCTGTGCCTCTGTGCCTCCTCCCACAGCACCCTGGTCTTTGTAATACTATGAAGAAACTGTCACTCTGAAGTATCCTATTCTCAGCAGTGGGACACACTTATAAGAATGAAAATGAGATCTTGGTTTTCAGGTATCTTAACGGAAGATTTAGCCCTTTACTGTCACAGAACATTTGCAAAGATCCAGACTATATCTAGTTTCTTAGCTTTTTTTTTTCCTTTCTCTATTCTAATTGCTGGAGATGCTATCATATAATAAAAATATCTTTTTTTCTTTTTTCTTTTTTTTTTTTAATAGTTGGCACCAATCTGTAGTTATGTTGTCAAATAAACTGCTGATACAGGTATATCATTTACTGTAATTTCTAGCAATGCTGAGAGTGGAACATAACCTAATTAAAACCTAAAATTAAAATGAATGACCAAGAAACATATCAGAGGGACCTGAGAGCCCAGAGCCATGAAAGCCCCCTTCCACAGCAGCAGACCAGAAATCACTGATGAGCCACAACTCTTTATTACAAACAGCAAATACCTGGGGGTTTAAACGTCTCCCTCTCCAGCAAAGTCAAGAAATAAACACCCCAGTTATGGGTTATTTAAGCATTTTTTTCTAATATTCAGAGGATACAAATTCTCAGGAGAGCCAGGGTAAGTTACTGTAGATGCTTCTCATTTTTGTACTGCTCTTTGCACAGCCAATTGTGCAAATATTTAGTAAATCCACATGATGGGAATTTTTACTTTCCTTGTTTCCTCCTGGCCAAAAGCATTTGTTTTCTTCCTCAGATCTGACACAGGGGTTCTGAAGAGGAATTATGCCCAGTCTCAGCATAACTTGATACGGTAAAAGCTAGATATACTCACATTTAGAGTTCTCTTTACCAGTCCTAAAATTCTTTATCCTTTTCCCTTGTTTCTTGCTCCACATCTGCCACCTTCTAAAAACAAACAAAATCTGGCAATAGATGAAGCAGCGCAATACCAGGCTTGTGGGGCAAACAGAGGTCAGATACGCTATCTCTGTCTATGGAGTCTAAAAGCAGAGTACTTACTGTTATTAGCTTTTCTGCATGAGTGATCAGTCCCAGATTGGACATATGGGTGCCGTGGACAGACTGATAAAAGTAGCATTTATTTTTTCTGAAATAACAAGATGTCCAGTTCTTACACAGCTTCCCTTCATAGCCCTCAGTGAAGGATGATACCCTTTATTCTACAAATAGGGAGACCAAGTGACAATCATGCTCTGCTCAGCAGCACAGCCTGAGTTTCCCTAGATACTACTGTGAGGCCTTGTTCACTAGCAGAATTAAAAAAACCCAAACAAATCACCACATAAGTCACATTAAAGTCCAGATGACCTTTAGTGGAGTCTAAGAAACTAACTCTGACACTAACACTCACAGCCCTTGTAAGGCAATGGGAAATTGCAGCCTGGCTTTGACGTAGTGTTCTCAGGGCCTTTTGCTGTTCAGATTACCTTTCCTTGAACTTGAAAAGTTTCTGCTTCCTGGGGAGCAGGGCAGGCGATTACAACAGGGGACTTCTTACCAGCTTTGGGTCAAGCAGTTGCTCCTGAAGGTGACTACGAGCCCCATTACAGCCCTTATTTGGTCTTCTCTATTCTCAAGAGTCTAGAAGGAACTGAAAGAAGTCATGTCCCAGCACCAGGGAAATCAGAGCAGGGCACTGCTTTGAGTCCGGTCATGGCCCCTTGCAGCATGAGCAAGCCACCCATTTCTTTAAAATACTCCCTCAGCTTCTTTTTTTTCTTGTTTCACTTCCCTTCTCTGCTCTTTGACACTGCAGACCTCACATCAGGAGTTTCAGACCCAGGATCCAGCAGCCAAACGAGCTTGGGTCACTTCTCCCACACACAGCCCAGCAGTGGGGCACACTTGAGGCATACCTGGCCTGAGGGCTTTTGCAGGAGCATCTGCTCCACCACAGCAGGTAAAGCAGGAAACATCCAACATGGTCTGAAATTCACTGCTTTGCTGCTCCTCAGATAATTCCTTTTATAAGCAGTGCCCCTTTCGTGTGACAAGCATGCCACTAACACGTCTAAGTTACTTTGCTCCAGAAAGGTCTTTCTCCCACCTTCACTAGGAAACCATCCCACAGAGGCTGAGGGTCATTGTCCTGTCTGATCACAGTGGACATCAAAAGAGCAGCACAAGAGACAGATCCTGCACAGAACAGGATGCAGAATTTCTCTTCACCAGGAGCCTCCACTTAGATCAACTTAAGCCCGCTGAAACCACAGCCCACACCAAATAACACTCTTTTAACATCAGGAGAGTTTTTTTTTTTTAATTTGCAGATTAACTTGAAAAAAATCACTATTCAAAAATGAGGAAAAATATTTCCATTTCACATGGCTTTACAAATTGCTCCAAGTCATTTGCAGCCCAGCAATTTGAAATGTCTGCTCTTGCAAAGCTGTCTACATTTTTTGGCACAACTTAGTTTTCCACTGCAAATCCCATGAAATTAATCTGTTCTTCAGAAAGTGAAAGGCAAACGAGGAAGTCCAGTCGCAACAGAAACCTATGGGAATCTTTTAATGAGTTTTAATAGGAACTGAGCAAAACCCCGGGGTTTACTCAAGCTACTGGAACAGTCCCTGGCTTGAGATAGACACGGTAAATGCATGGGACAGCAGACAGCGGGAATGGACCATAATGATCAACCTTTCATATCCCCAGATAGCGATACTCTTGGCGCTGGCTGACCAGCACGGACACTTGTAGGGCACGTATAAACAAGAGCCATATCTGACAGACCTGGGTCACAGGGGTTTGTGGCGGTTAATTATTGTGGCTGTCCCTCAAGGCTGATCAATAAATGAATACAAACAGGGCATGCACGCACCAACCATACGTGCCATGCATCTTTTATGGGAGTCACCACCAATGGCGTGTCAGGGTCTGGCAGTTTGCTTAACTCACCCCATGTGCAGACCACCCACATGCTGCAGCCCGTTAGACTCACGCATACCAACGAGGGTCAGCTCTGCACCAAGGGAGATTAGGAAATCTCCTCAGGAGCACACATTCCTCTCAGCGTCATCCCTGACTGCAGAGATAGCATAAACTACGGGAGATGATGTCAAGGCAAAAAGTCTACATGAGTCTTGGATAAATCACATGAACAAGCCACCTCACGGGTCACCTTGCTCAGCTCCCTTGACAGCCACAGCTACTACAAGGCTTTCACCTCACCAATGCTACTGCCTCCAGCTGCCATCCTGCAAGGGGCTGTTAACTAAACAAACCCACGAAAATGGCCGTTCTCCAAGCCAGACACTCGAATCATGAGATCATATATAGGACAGATCGAATCATAACTAATGCACCTGATAGCTTTCGCTGCTCGCTCTCCTTTTGTCCCACACAACAGAGAGAAAAGAGGGCTGGAACGGGAACAAGACACTCACAACATGTCATTGCACCCTCAGAGGCGTTACTGGAATTTGCTGGGCAGCAAATGTGTGTCTTGTAGTGCAATGTAAAACAAGGTGGCTGCGTGAGGTCCTGCGTGCCCAAGCACTGCAGCAAGAAACCCAGTGCAGGCAACCTCTGAGCCCCACAGGCAGGAGCCCACAGGGGAAACGTGATGGAGGGAGGAGAGCAGGATGGTGCAGCACAACCTGTGCTGGGCTGTTCAGCTGGAGATACATGAGAGTCGTGATGGAAGCATACCTTTTTGGCTATAACCAGAAAGTAAGAACCATAAAACGTAAAAATTAAGGCAACTGCTAAAAATCAGCGAGAGCTAAGAAAATATGCTTCCTTTCTTCATGCCTAAAACAATAAAAACGTAAAAATATTTCCTTACCTGACAAGTAAAGCATTTCGATGGGTATTCAGTTATTCTGTCAGGACCATCTTCCGGGACTCAAGCACCAAGTCAACACTCAGCGAAACAAAGGCTCTAGCCCAAAGGGGTAACAGTCAGGGCAGCCCCAACCCTGGGCATCAAGACACCTCTCTCTATGTGGATGGCTAAAAGCTGAGACAGACTGTCAGCCCATGGATAGTGCTGGTCTCCACAAAGCCCACGGCCAGGAAGGAGACACCCTACAGCATCACTGGGGAGAGAGAATAGCCCCACACTGAGCTGAAATGGGCTCTGGGAGCCCCAGGTGTGTCCCATCTGGGTCATCAAGGCTTATTAGTGTCCATCAGTCAGGTGCAGGTGAAGTTCTTACACAGTTATCCAAAAGCAACTACAGTGAAGCTAGCACAAGAGCCATCCCAGCTGCAGCAGTCCCCATGCAAGGCATGAGCCACCACGCCATGGGGCCACTTGTCCCACTTAGCTTGTCCTACTGCAGCCAGCCCAGGCTTTGATTCAAAGGGCAATCCAAAAATGCAAGATGGTTTGTAATCCCATGAGCAGTATCACCAGAAGGAGGAGATGAACGGCTCTACTAACAACAGGTTGTAAGAAACAGGCCCTAAACAGCTGATGAGGTTATTTTTATGAACAGCAGATTAATGACAGGTTTTTGGAAGGGAAATCGGTATGGGAGGAGATGGATTTTCCAAAATGTCAGAACATTTTGTTTCAGTGTTTTCAAAATGAAAATGTTGACATTTTGCAAGAAAAAAAAAAACAACCTAATTTAGATTTTAGTTTAATGTTAACTGTGGATTCATCAATAGGAAAACTCAAGAAAATAATCAATTTTATGACAAGCATTTTAGAACTTACCTCTAAATTAATTTGGGGTTGGGATTTGTTTAATTAATTGAACTCTTCTGGAAAGAACAAGTTTCAGCTGGCCTGAAGTGATATAACCCAGTTAACACATTCAGACATTGAGATAGAAATTCTAAACTCAAGGGAAAGTAGGAGAAGATAAACCACCTTTAAAGAGCAGCACTTGCTGAGCTGCAAGGAACAGGCTGGGAGAGGGTGTCAGATAGACAGGACTGAACAGTGGAGATCACAGAGAATATTCTAAGCGAAGAAAACAATGTAGAACTGCATAGATCCACTGGAAGGGGATAGAGTATTTGGGATTATAAGGGCGAAAAGCAGGATGCACAAGACAAGGGGCTTTGCAAGCATGTTTTCCTCATGCATCCTCAGGCTAAGCCCAGAATATAAAAACGCTTAAATAAACATGAGTCAATTCATTAGTCCTCTGTGTTTCAGATCTTCCTCACCTTCTGCCTGGCTCATTTACTGCAATTAAACGCATGTAAACAGATTATACCCTGAAAGCTACATTTTCCTGGTAAGTGGTCACCTTAACCTCCTCTGCTTTGGCTGTAGCTAATATTCCCCAGGTCACACTATAATCACTGAGTAATGGGACCAAAGTGAATTGCTAGGCCACTTGGTTCAACAAAAACTATCTCCAGCATCCAAACCACATATGCAACTGTGCTTTTCTGATTACTGGGACAAGCACTGCTTACACAGGAAAAAGTAATGTCATAACTCTTAAAAATCTTAACAAAACTTGCCCTGAACACAGATCACATGCTGCTGTATTAAACTAGTAAGTGTAATAATGAACTCTACAGTCATCTAGTTTTGCTTTCTCGTTAGTTATGGTGTTGTACACATTGTGAAACCAGCAAAGTGGAGCCTACTGTGAAATGGTGTAATTTTCTGGAAACCTAGATAAGCTTCTCCAAGCCATTCTAAGAACTGGGGTTTGATTGCCTTGTTTTTAACTCAGTCCAAAATAACCTTCATCACAACCTATACAGGCAGCTGGGAACTGCGTGAGCAGCTAGAGGAACTGTTAACAAAACTGACTTTTTTAAAGCTTTGTTTGGTTTTAGTGGCAAGGTCTGAGCTGAAATATAACTGTCAGAGACAGTTTATTCTGGCCTCTCAAATGGGAAGCAGGTTTTGAGACGGTGTAGATGAGTGCAACTCCACTAAATCAAGTGGGGTTACCAGTTTATGGTAATTGGTAGTCTTAATCTGTATTTTCTGTCCTCTTTAACACTTACTCTGTCAAACCAAATTCATTGTCCGCATCATAAAAAAAAAAAAAAAAGCAGCAGCAGGGGAGTATAAACCTTCCACTATTATATTAGAAGATTTTGCTCTCTCCTGAAAAGGATTAAACAGGCCATGTCTCTCCTTATTTATATACCTCTCCTTTCCCTCCCAATCCCCACAAAATATCTCTGCAGAAATAAGTAAGAAATGTGAATTATAGAATCATTATGGTTGGAAAGGACCCCCAGGATCATCAAGTCCAACATCTCCCTAACCACTTGACCGTATTGACGTTACCATGAAAGAGAAATTCATTGCTTAAACTGAGCTTGCAGCACGTTTCACAGCTAAGACGTGTGCCCTCATGGGTTGAGCTCTCTACATCCCTTTGGAGAAGCAATCTGAAAACAAAGACCCATGCACTCTCCCAGGTCAATGCACCGTGCTTTCCTGGACTGCCTAAGCCCCAGCAGCACAGAGGAAAAAGGAGGCTGTTGCATGCAGGTCACTACAGGAAGCCAGCTCTTTGTTTTTACATTATCATCTCCATTCTGAGCTTTATGAAAAGTTCATAAGAGGGAAAGAACAGAAAGTCATGGTGACAATGCAACCAAAACTCAGAGATGCAGCGCAGTACTTAGTGGTGTTTACCTGCTTCAATAATTCTGATCCCAGGGCAGAGCACTGAAGATTAGCTCCAGACCTCATTAGGCAGGATAGAATTATGTGGGTTAACAAAGTAATACTCTTGGCTTTCTTTTGCATTTTAAAAGTGGCTTGAGACCTATAAAATCCCTTTGAATTTTATTAAAAGTCTTCCGCAATCATTTTTCATCCTGCAGCCCAGTTGAGCTGAACTAATAAATTAGCATGTTATCTGTGTGGATATCCATTAGAGCTTCACATGAAGATTATTATAGCCAAAAACCTAACAAGCTGATTACAACTAGGATGGAAGCAAGCTGGTTCACCAAGCAATGGGAAGCAAGGATAATGAATGAGGGACACCTCTACCCCATAAGCCCACAGGAGGTGGGCATTGTGAAGAGCATCTCCAGCTGCCAAAAGGGGCAAGCTCTGGACACTCTTAGCAGGAAGCAGAGGCAGAGAAAGCCAGGCAGGAGCCCGCTAGAACTGAGTATGTATGAAAGCTTCAGTGAAGGCTCATCAGGCTTATCCTTACTGCACTGTCCAGGTGAGTTTTTGCTCACATAGAACAAGGGCTCGTTGCCCACATGCAAGTCCTGGCCACGGATATAGTCTGCTTTTCAGTTGAGTTGTCTGCCTCAACTCAAACCCTGCTAAATGCAAGAAGGCCGCAACATGAACATAAATTACACAACTTTCTAGTCGCCACAGCTCCAGGCAGTGCAGTGGCAGTCATGGTTTGAGGTTGGAGTGATGTAGTCATACTTGGCATCAGCTTCCCCCAAGTCTATTGCTTTTCTTCCTCACACACTTGGGGATTTCTGACCAACCTGTCAGTACAAGAGGAATTCAGTACTTTTTTCTGCTGTTTTGCAATGCTCACAAACAAACAGACAAACTTTAAAATGAAGCCAGGGTGTAAAAATCAAGTGTAAGATGGAAAGTGGAGACAGGGAGATTGTCTCTTTAATAAGTTTCAGCAGTAGTGCTCTTGGCCCAAGCGCTGTTTGCTCAGTGAAAGCTGGTAGGATGCTGGCTACACCTCTCTTTCTTCTGATCAGTGAGTGGAGGAGGGCAGCGTGTGGCTGGATCTGAAACTCATTGGCGTAACTGAAGCATGCTGCAAGGACAGAGCTGCCCCAGCCCCTGAGCTCCCCACACCAGACCTAAGCAGAGAACCAGGACTGTGCACTCAGTCGGGAGGCTCTGGCTGCTGGGGAGCCATACTCTGCTTCCCACTCCCCAAGGGTTCTCCAAAAACCCAAAGGACCTGGAGGGGACACAATGAAGAGAGGGTTAAAAGAACGTTACACAAACATATACCAAGGCTTCCACAGGCCTGGCCACCAAACAGCCACCATGCAAACATGCTTCCGTCTTCTTGTGCGTGCTCCTCTACCCTCCCCCATCACTGCAGGACTCATCTTTCTATTTGCTTGCCTGTATTCCTAAACTTCTCTTTTTCCTTCTCCCTGCTCATTTATTTCTGCCCCCTCTTGAAGGAGTATTTGAGCTGCCAGTCACATATGTGAGCAGGAGCCTGAGGCCTAAGGCACCAAAACTGTCCAAGTATGCACAGGCAGGGGAGTGCAAAGGTACGTTAATTTACTGTCTCTTCAAGGTATTTTCCCAGGATTATTTTCAGTCTCCCAACCGCTCTGATTCCCACGACCCTGTCTCCGAGAGGGCAGGCAGCCGGCAGCCCAGGCACATCCTGCAGGGTGCTGAGCAGCCAGCCACTGCTCCACCGTGAGCTGATGGCATTTCGCCTTCCCTCAGAGCAAGCTAATCACATGGATTTCAGAGAAATGCCTTCACACACTGCCTGGTTCACTGAACCACAGCAGCTTGGTCATGTTTCTCTGGACTCTTTTTCTTTACCTTAAACAAGACCCAGCTCCCTCCTCCAGGGCTCCAGCCACATACTCTCTTCTGCGGTCCCCACCTGCATCAACACCACCCCAACATTAATGCAAACACAGGTTGTTCTTCCCCTAAACAAAAAAAGCTCCTGCCTAAGCTGAGCCTTGTGTGTGCTACCCAAAGTGAATTTCAAGATACATCTTCAAGCTGCAAGCTGCTGCTCTTCCCCTGGGGTCATATAGACACCGTTTTAGTATATCTTTATCTCCAGTCTTCCTCCTCTTTATCTAATTCCCTTTCACTTCCCACTCCTATCCTTTAAGAGAAAAAAAATGTTTCTTTTTACTCTCAATCTTTGTCCCTTTCCTCCTGTCATTCCCTTCATGTCTCATCCACTATGATATTTTTGTTCGTGCAATAACTAGTTTGCTCTTTCTCCTCTTCCTGCTGGGCTACTTTGATCTACTGTTCCTATGTCTGTTTTACACATTCCTTTTCCTCGCTCCAAAGACACATCAGTCTATTTCCCATCCCCTCCTCCTTACTCATCTCTTTTCCTGCTCTGATCTATTCTTGCTACATCAAATTTGTTTCATGTGTAGATGGTTTTAAAACCTGCTCTGCTGCCCCAATAAGCATTGCAGTAAGAGCTGGAGGATACAGGCTGTCAATCCAGTCACCCTAAACCAACACAGGATGCCACTTTAACCCCCTGCCTTAGCCATGCTTTATTAAGAAGAACACTTGACTCCCAAAGGAAAACCTAACCCAGGGAGCACTTAGGACGATAATCCCTCGGTCACTTCAAGTTCAACAGATCACGTTGCAGCACAAACCTGGAAGAGCCCCTAGGAACCTGTCCCAGTCACTGCCTGGATCTTCAACAGAAAGGGTGCCAATCAGCAGGAATAGCCTTTTCATTGTCCATAATCAAGAAAATCCCCTGAAAATGAATAAAATTCTCTTGAGGCTTCATAGGACTGTGGAGAGAGAAACTTTTAGAGCTGCATACCCTCAGTTATGATAAATCATAGCAAGATTTGGTGTCAAGCATCAGGGAGCCTGCTGGCTCCATGCAATGGGAAACCTGAGGGTGAAAATTACTCTTTCCCTCCACACAACAGCCATTGACTAACCTGGCCCTGTGTATCTGTAAGCAGGGAGAAACAAGAAACGTCTAAAAATCATGCTTTTCCATCCTGTGCCAAAGAAGGCATTAGCACTTTCTGCAATATCTTCTCCTGATGGAAACTCACGGCCACTGACATGGCCACTTTGAGGAGAAAGCAGATAAACATCAGGAACAAATATGGGAACTGCTGTAGCATCCCCTTCCCAAGACCGAATAACACTTCCCCAGGAGCAGGTGCTGCGAAACAGAGCCTTTTGCAGCCAGAGCATTTGGACTCAGAGCACAAATGCCATTTGGTGCCCAGCAAGTACCCCCCAGGCATGTGGGCTGGCTGCCAGGCTGCCTGCCCAGCTGCCTTACCTCCAGGGTTTGATGAGCAGCACTTCATTTGAAGGTCATAACAGAGCATTTTGGCCACTCCAATTCATAGAACATCATTCAATTATTTCATTAATGCTGCAGTGCTGTGGGACTGGCACAAACATTAGCATTAAGGCCTAGGAAGGAGAAAAAGAAAAAGGTTTGCTTCATTTTTCCTTGTTTCAAAGTGGAGAATACAGGAATGAAATGATATGATAGGACTAGTTTATCAGCAAAGTGAGTCTTATTTAAAAGACCCAGTTGACAGCAAATGAAATGTACTGTTAATTTACCAGAGTATTTGTGACATCAGCCCCAGAAACCTGGCATTGCTTTCTTCACCTCGCATAGCCATGCGAATCTGTCATTCCCAAGATAAGTGCAATGAAAGCCATGATAAGGCCAAGTTTTCCTCCATGATCCCCAGCCCTGAATCCTCCAAGCTCACTGATGGCAACAACCTGCAAGTGAGGTCTGTGAGCACTCAAGCACCCATGAAATAATAAAGTAGCCACAGCAATGTTCTTGTCATTGCAAAGGTTTAGTGCTGCCCTTTGCATGCCTCAAATCCAAACCTGTTCTGTGTCTGAGGGGGAAGATAAAAAAATCAAGATGAAGCAAGTCTCTTTGATTGCTTCACATGTACACACACACACGCGTGCACTGTGTTGTTCAATAGTAATCATCTGAAACATTTTACTTCCACAATGCTATAACAGCATCACTCAGGGTCATTACACAGGGATAATGCAGTTCAATTCGGTAGCGTGCAGTTTGCCTTGTTTTTTTTAGTACAGGAAGGAAGAACTGGAAGCCTTGTGAACTTTTGTGAGCCCACCCTCAATAATTTCACTGAAATATAAATTACCATGCCTAAAGTCAGCTCAATGGCCAGGAAATTAAATTAGTCCATTTATTGAATAAATGTCATTATTCCTGTATACAGGAGAACAGTTTGAGTACCTGACAAGCATCTATTGCAACCTCAACATCCAACCACGCCTGCTGCAAGCGAGCACAGGTCTCCTGTGTCCTAGATGCCAACAGTATGGCCATGCTCTAGGGCATCTATAATGTCAAGACACCCCCATTGGGGCACCTGATTCACTCCCATGTGCTCCTGCAATAGCAGGTGATGTAACATGATAAATCTCAGTGTGGAAAATCCCTCCTCTGCACAATTCCCAAACTCTTCTAACCACGAGCTCAGCAAGGCCTTAGAGAGTTACATCTTGGTACCAAGCCAGTTGATTTAACTAGAAAGGCATAATAAATATTAAAGAGTCTATATGTATGGCATAGATATTGCATATATTTGTGTCTCTCCTTTGGAGTTCTACTTAGCAATAAGTAACCAAATTCTGTCCTTGGCAGTGTAGTGAAAACCCACAGACTCAGATCAGACTATAGTCAGGGGCAGCATTTTTTCATAAATTGAAGTGACACAAGGTAATGGAGAAGAAAGATAATTTTATTGTTTGAATCTGAACAGATCTTGTCAGATAAGAAAAAAAACCCTTAATGCAGCACTGATGGCAAATACAAGTAGATACCTTAATAGCCATAATCGCTAACTGAACTGTATGAACACCTAACACAGTTTCTGTGCTAGAAAACAGCTTTTGACCTGCTGGTGACATTTCATTTTGAACTTAGCACTAGCCACAAAACCCAAGTATTTTGAATCTGGAAAGCTGTATACACTGCACACACAGTGAACTCCTAGCCTTCAGGCTGAATGTTGCCTTATTTTGTGAAAATATATTACATTTGTCAGGTGAATAAAATTCTTTATTAAATTTGACTGATTGAAAGTATGCCTATGTGTTTTAGTTTTTCATTAGAGCACTGCTGAATTTGTCTGAGGTAGTTAAGAATATTGTAAGTGATACATCAGTAACAATTGGACCAAGCCACAGCAGAAACCCCCTAGGAGAACAGGCTTTGCCTATGAAACTGAAGTCTAAGTGCTGCTGGTTTCAATTTCTCCCTGCCACATGGGAGCAGAAAAGAAATTAGGCTAGAAAAATGTTTTGTTTGCGGGTTTCTTTAAAAAGGGAGAGAAAAGAAAAACCTCAGAACCACCTCTCCTCACTCATACACACAAACAGTGCCAGGAGAAATAACACAAATATTCCAGAATTAGCTGTGAAGTTCAGCAACAAGTGTTGGACCAGGGCACTCAGCAGAACTGCCCATTTGCCCTCCCCTCTCCTCTTCCCCATCACCCTTTCCATGCAGCACACATCCAGTGTCGTACGCCTGGGGAATTCATTGGAGTTGCCTGGGTCTGATTTCTAATTATCATGCAGGATACATGGTGATAAATTTCCTATGGGATACTCATTATATAGAGCATATGAATGTGCTGTAATCAGGCGTATTTGTTGCTATGGAAAAACACAGCAAGCATGCAGAGCCGTCTGTGTGGCATCTTTAGCATCCCTGCACTCGGAGTACTCTGATTCCTTGGCAGCACGACATAGCAACATGTTATCTGGCACAAAACCCAAGGTTGTTACAAGTTTCAACTGAAAAATTTGTGGGGCTCGTTAGCCCCATTGCATCTTCAAGGGACATTAGACTTAATTATTTCACATTATTCCCTTTTAAGGCAAAGGGATCAAAGAAAAGTGTCACAGGCAGCACAAGGTTGGAAGTGTGACCTTTCCCTCCTCCTTCCTAAAGCCTGTTGTATTCCTCATATATATACTAGCCACATCCATTTTAGGAGGTGAAATAGGATCATTGGAACATATATTCACACCTTTCCATGCCATGCTTACATCGGGCTCAGCTTGGCTTTCTCTATGCCTAGGTAAGGGGGTATTAGCCTGAATGCCACATAGGACAACGACCAGGTAGGACATACTAAAGAAAAAAAAAAAAAAGGGAAAAAAAAGAGAGAAGGAAAAAAAGGAATGAAAGTCACCATGCTTATTAATTAAATCCCCTGCTAATCCCTTCTGTGAGCAGCTGATGGAGGTGGGGAGGGTGCCGAAGTGCAATCCTCCCTACAGTACCAAATTAACTGGCTCTCGGTGGTATATGGAAGCACTCAGCCTGTTTTATGCCTCCCTTATTTTAAAACACTTAACACATGGCCAGGCCCCCAGCACCAGAGCACATTTGTGAGGGGTTCATGCAGTCTCCATCGAGAGGCAGGGACGGTGGTGAAGCCATCTTGCTCCATAGCCTGCTCCAGCAAAGAGATGGGGAAAAAACTCTCACTACCATCATCTCTAAACACCCAGCTCTGTATTTCTGGAAGCTTTTACCCAGAGACAGTTTTTCCTGACACTGTGCTTGAGGTGAGAAGCGAGATGGTGCAGCTGCAAAGAACTGCCAGTTGCAGATTGATGGCTGGAGGATCAGCCACATGAACAGCCATGGGAGGTGCTGAGCATCACAGCTGCCAGAGTCTCAGTGGAGAAGCATCATTAGCAGTGTGCTCCTTATGCCTGCAAGAAAATTACTTGCAACTCTGGGAAATTTCTATACCTCCCTTTGCAGCAGGGAAATTACAATATATTGTCTGGAAATACAGAGGGCCAGGCAGCCTTAATCTGTCATAATAACCACTTCTGCTTAAACATTTCAATATTAAATGCAGATGTAATGAAGAGTGGAATGTTTTTTTCTCTGAAGCATGAGTTTACTCATACTGTATTACAGCAGCACCCACATTTCTCTTCACCTCAGGCTAGAAATTTTATTTGTATTTGTTGACTTAGCCCTACTGTCCCTATGCAAAAAATAACGACGGAATGAATTATTTTTGAAGTGAGCACCAGTCCATTGGCACTAAACAGGGCTGCCACCAACTATTTCTGCGATTTCTGTCAAGACTAACAACTCTTACTTCAGTAGAAGCATTTTGGAAAAATACAAGCACGTGTATGTGTGAGAGGAGAGGTGTTGAAGCCACCAGGCTCAGAGAGATGCTCTGCCTTCTCTGCTTTCCTCTGCTCCCATTTCTTCCCCTGAAATCGCCAGCAACAATACCATGCTATAAAATCCAAGAACAATGCAGCCCAAGCCATGATAGCTGTTTCTGCAAAGGGCTGGAGCAGGACCCTACCAGCCTGTTACAGATTTCCACTTGCTTTTCCTCAAAATGAATCCATTCTTGTTCCATTCCTCTGTATATAGGAGTCAGGATCCATTCAGAGGGATGAGGCATCTGAAGGTGGCACCAGGAGCTGCAGCAAGATGTGAGATGAAGGGAACACGTTCCTTCACACACACTGGAGATGCACTGGCCCTGCAGCTCTCAACCTCACTGCTGAACCTAGCTGACTGAGCTGAGAAGCCCTGTAATGTAGGACACCCAAGCGAGTAACAGAGACCTCCACATCTGTGTGACCCACACACAAGTAAACAAAAAGGGACGGTCTTTCCAGTAGTCCTCTGCTGGCATAGCCAATGACCCACCAGAAGGATATTGGTCCTCCCAGATCCGGCAGAGTCGGTCCCAACTGGTGCTGCTGGTCAACTTTTGCTAGCCTGTGTGCAATAATAGGGGAGCAGGCCAGTTCTTATGCATAATACCATACAAACAGGTTCCCTCACAGTGCAAACCAGTCATAGCAGCCTGAGAGAGAGGCTTGGCTTTGGCCAAAGTCTGGCTGCTCAGAGGAGAGCACACAGCCAATGAGGGATGCAGCGGATCAGGGAACCCTGTGGCATCACTGCCTTCTTGTACTTATTCTCACCTGACCATCTCAGGGTACTCCACACAATCAGGATAATACCACCAGTAATATTCCTTTGAAGGCAGATAGCTGAGGAGGAAAGATTAAACAGGGTTCTTCGGATTCACAAGTAAGGTAGATGAAAAAGGTGGGGCTGGGTCTAGGCTTGCCACTCCACTGGGATAGGCAGTGTTTTCTCCAGCCCATACTCTCCTAACCACAGCCTCCCAACCCATCTTCTCCAATGCATGAGCAGAACCACTGCAATACCATGCACATAGAGAGCAAACTGAAGGTCAGCAGAAGCTTCTGTTTGATTGCCACTTTCCATTAATTATGAAGAAATTTTCACTCACCCAAAGAAGTTGTGTTTCATTTACCTACTAGCTCCTCCAGGCTACAATGCATTTTGAGGAGGTACCACTACCTCTGTATTTGTGTAGCACCTCACACAACGCCATCCCAACCACCTAGATAGTATAAAACATAAGCCTACTAGCTTCATAAAAATTTACCAGCTCATAACTTTCTCCAGAACAAGTACATTGATGAAATCTAATGCCTCCACAAAAGAGGCTGTGATATAAAACCAAGCTGACAACAGACCAGCAACTGCCATGCTCCCAAGCCCCTGCCAAGCAGGCAGGTTACCGGTGAAGTGTTATTCATCAGACTTGAAGGAAAGCATTCAAAACATTCTTGGTTTTCAGTGTAGCTTTTCACAATGCTTATAAATGAGAAATTTGACAAGAAATGTGAATGCACAATTTCTCAAACAAAACACACATAAAAGAGTGAAATTCCCCTCCTGCTTCAAGGGAAAAGTGTCTCATTTGCTGATGCCACGTACTGATTTAAAACACTGACAGATACAGACCACTAAAACTTCCCGTAATGAACTGTGGTTTTCAGTGTTGGTAAGAAACCTCAAAAACACAACAGGAAATGAGGCAAAGGTTTTGTTTTGTTTGCCCTACTGTTGCATATATAAAAGCGAAATTGTTATCATTTATTGCTAAATCCATAACTCAGAAAAAAGACTAGATCTTCCCGCCCGCCCGTCCCAGCACAAGCCCCTCCACACTCCCATGCACACTTGTATCTGGATGAGCAGCACTGAGAGCAGTCATGCCAGGTGTAAATGAAAGCAGAAGCTTGATTGCTGATTTAAGGTCTTTCAACTGTTGCTTTTTTGGAAAAAAATTGCAAGAACATTTTTCCTCTGTCGGTTGTATCTTGCCAGCAGCTGCCATGGTTACCACTGGGGGCTTTGGTTTTAATACTTTTCAGGAGCTTTTTGACTCTTCAAATCTTCCCTGACTTCAGCACTTTAAATTGGTGACCATTTCATTATTCTTACAGATTTCTTGGACTCTGAATCGAGGGTGAATACAAATGCTTGAGGTTGCACTCCCAGTCTTAGGGAGTAATCACATTGCTGCGGCAAGTTTGCAAAACATGAAGAAAAAAAATAATCTACTTTCTGCAACAATTCGTGCCTAGAAACTACAGGCAGACAGTTTTAAAAACCCATAAAAGTATTGCAGACAGTATTTCCCCAACTGCATTCAAATTAGCTATGAATCTGAGCTGTTAACTAAGGCAATATTAGCACATGTCACAGAGCAGCCATCGGCAGTACCAGTCTGCCTGTGTCACACTGCAGATATTCTCCAAGGACAGCAAATACACAAGACCAGCTCTTTGAAGCGAGTGGGAGTGTTGCTATCCCATGAGCAGGATTAAGCGTGAGCAGTTGTAGATAGGGAAGAAAGGGGAAAAAAAAAATCAAAACACTACACTGCCTTGGTTTTGAGCAGGGAGTCCAAGAAAGAGCAGGAAAGATCCCAGAGCTGTATCACTTTGGTAATTCAGCAAGAAGGTTCCATGAATAAGGTCTACAGGCCAGGATACATTAAGGAGGCATGAAGACAGTTTTCCCAGGGATAGAGATTATAATCTTTCCTCAGCTGCAAAGGGCTGCAGCTGCTGAATAATTGCTTCGATACCAATGGTTTCAGAGACAGCTTATCAGCCTGCTCTGTCCTGCCCTTGGAGTGGGAAGTTAAGGTCCAGGGACAGAGACAAATTTAGAGGGACAAAGAAATGATAGTAGAAGGAAGAGGAAGGCCCCTGTTTTCTTCCCATTACACTTCTAGTTTAGAGAGATAAGGATCCTTTTCTTTCTGTCAGAGTGATAAAAGGGATGTGGCTTAGCTGTGTTAGCCAGGATTTTTCTCATGGACCCAGATGGAGTGTGAAGCAGCGAGCTTGGGTTGTCTGACCCCATCTCAATGACCAATTACTGCCGTGACATTAATGATACCAACTGTCCTAGGGTTGAGCAAAGCCTCTTCAAAGTGCAGATTCACCCCAATGCAGCTAGTCCATATTTAGGATGAAATAATCATTGGTTTCTAGAACTTTCACCGCATCTGATGGGAACTTTTTTAGCAAAATAACAACTAATAGATTTATTAGTTGGGACACAGCAGTGAGCTTATACCACACTGCAGCTTCCAGATAAAAATAAAGCAATGCTCAGCAGTTCAGCACTCAGCTGTGTCTGTTACAACCTGAAAGCACACATCTTAAGAGTATTAAAAATAAATTAAAATAAATAACAAACACACCTTTTAAACCTGCAGCCAGCAGCAGTGAGACAGGTAGATGGGAATAGGGAACCCAAAAGCTCCAGTGGAGAATTTAACTCCTTTTGTTTTCAGCAGGAAAATATACAGCGGTATATTGTGCTAACAACACTACTGTTCTTGGAAAGTACCTCTGCAGTGGATTCTCCTCACTTGGCAGAAGGCCTGCACCCTGCTTCTAGGCTGAGAAGTTTCAGAGTGATGGGAGCGTCTTGCCTGCATGGTGTGGGGAACAGGCAGCAATGCCAGGGAGCTGGCAGCCCCCATGCCCTCCCACTTAGCTTCACCTCCAGGAAAAGCCCCATGGAGTAGCACAGCAGGGATCTTAGAACAGTATTTTTCAGTGGTTATCCACAATTACACTTGATTTTGTCATACAGTACAGCACAGTGATGATGTCACCACTTAAACCACAGTTTAACATAATTCTTAGGTTCCTTGATAAGTCTCATTGAACTCACAGGAAATTAAGCAGATGATTATCTAATCAAGAGTGCAAACAGCAATAATTTTTCCTTATCTCAACATCAGCCTAGCATTTCAAAGCAATTTACAGAGTGAGTAAGTCAAGACATGTAGCTAATCTCCAAAGGGTGGTACTGTGCCCATTTTGTAGGTAGAGAAACTGAGGCACAATTTCCAGGCAAAGATAAGCATGCTTTCCCATTACACTGTCAACAGACTCTTTGAAACCAAGGGAATGACTGTTGAAATGGGAGAATTTGTCTCATGAAGGAAGGGAATAGAGATGGCCTCAAAAGTCTGAATCAAGTCACAGATGAAAGTATGAATCAGACAGGAAAAAACCTAAAGAACAATAGTTTCTCAGTGCAACGACAGGTCTGCCTCTTGCAGGCACATACAGAAAGTCTCTCTCTCTCTCTTTATGAATAGGTACATATATATGTTCCTCTTTGAAATTCATTCTTACATTGCACTGTTGACTTACCAGCCCTCTGCAGCAAAGGAGGGGTGATGGATTCACATTAATGTGCATCCTGGGAAGAAAGCACGTCCCCAGGGGAGCAGCATGATTCATTTTTAATGATACTTTCCTGAGTCTGTAGGCCCCATAAGCCAAGAATTACAAGCCTTGAAAGTCATCATCACTGACTGAGCTGTTGTTGGTGAAGGAGGGTTTCCAACCCAAGTGGGAGTCGTTACAGCAGAGGGATCATTTTAAACTAAGTGACAAGAATATATTAGGGGAAGGAAAATTACACTTTTCAACAACTGAAGAAAATAAAAAACCACTTCCTGCCAGAAATTCTGATTCAGAAACAAGACAAGAAGGCAAATTGCTTCCCCCTGTCTACACTGCATGGAGCAAACCTACACACATAGGTCAGAGGCCTAGCAAGAGCCCGAGGCTAAACTAATTATTGTGATTTGCTCGTCTTTTGTAATTAATCTAGGAAAGGCTTAAGGCTGTTAGCAGCTTTAAAGAAGTAAATCTGAAGGACCAATTAATTAAAAACAGCAGTGCTTAATGAGGACCTTTTGGTTCTCTCATGTTGATTGTTATATTTGTTGAAAGTTAAGTTTCCGCTGTCTGTCAGATCTTGTCTGGTCTTGTAAAATAGATCTTCTTACTTGGTGCTTAACCACTTGACACTGGAACAAAAGCTTTCGATTACAAAGCAATTTGTGGGGATTATAATGGAATGAGCTGCACCCACGCTCTCTGATTTAACAATCAATTTGAAGCAATGTTCAATTCAACCAAGAAGCCTTAAGAATCCTGAAACTACAGTTTGGATCTTTTGGTTCCTCTCCTCCAGGCTGGACCCCACAGGTGTTAAACATGGAGGGAGGTTGAAGCATGCACCTCAAATCTTCTTTTGAAAACAAAAATAGGGATGCACTTTTACTTATTCAGTCTTGCCTTAAACTGGTAATTAAGCACTCATCTCTCTTCACTCATTCTCTCTTTGTGTCAGTGTAAATCCAGTGCAGGCCAGGAGACTTACAGCTTGCTTTAACCCAGAAGTGAAATTCAGCTGAGCACCACAGACATACAATCATGTCTTTATCTTCTTGCACCTTACATCATGTAACCAACTATCAAACCATATCCTAAAAGTGAAATTGCACTCCTGGATCTGCTGTTACTAACAGAGTCCGTTCTCTAATGTAAGTGCAGTTGGATGCCAGAGAAACAAGGAAGATGCTATGGAGGTCACAATCAGCAGCTGAGGGCAACGGCCTATTCTGTTTCTGGTACGCTCTTGGGCCTGGTATGTTTAGGATATCTTATGCAATTTTCTTACACATGTGGGAAAACATTGATGCTCTAGTTTGATTAAGGAAACATGTAATTCACCCCAAGAATATCCATTTTGTGTTTCTGTTAAGCTGGATCTATGAACCATGTCCTAATAGCAGAGCCCTGCCATGTGGGGAAAGCTGGATCAATATGTAACCCAAACACCCTGAGCATCTTACAGAGAAGAGTAACATTATTCTCCAAGTGAATGAGACATCTGTCATTGGCAAAGACCGGGACCCGCTGCCTATTTGCTGTCCTTGTATAAGATACACAGAAGTGTTTTGTGCTGGAAAAGAGACTAGGAAAGGAGTAAGCAGGTATGAAAGGAATAAAGATCAGGTGACCAACTTAGCCCCAGAAACAGCCCTTTGTGAACAAAACTAGACTATTTTGCTTGGCAAGATAGAGGAAACATGTCCATGCTATTCTTTCAGACACCTTCTCTGTCATCTGTCCCCACAGCTAACATTTTTCACATGCAGCAAATTAATTTTACATTCTCAGCAGGCATCCCTTTCAGAGACCAGCCAACTTCCTGATATTTTGTGTTCAGGTTTTTTTTTTATCAGCAAATCTATTTTAAATAAAAAGCTATGTGTTTTACAAAACATGAGTGCCAGTAGCACAGAGGAAGAATGTGACATTTTTCTCCCCAGGATATTTTGACTGACACATGAAAAAGTCTATAATCTTACATAGGCTCAAGCTGCTTGTGTTGACATCCAAATGTTTGGTGAAAAAGAGCTTGAACGCCTTCCATGAAAGGTGTAAGCTTTTGATTTAATCTCTCCACACCCGAAAAAACCTGACCTCAAGCTCTTTCTGAAGGTACTTTATTTTATTCACCTGTCACAAATGCAGCAGGTGAACTGTCTTTTCACCGCTTAACGGAGACTCCACACAATATCATGTTTATTTTCATCACATTCTCACACTACCAGCTGCTCATCTGAGCCAGCTGAGCCTGTCCCAAAAGCCATCTCAACTCAGTGCTCAGCCTAGTGGAAGTGCTCCCTAGCTTTTAAATTTACTTGATCCTTAGCTCAATAGACTCCATAAAAGCTCCACAGCTATGATCCCTCACCATGAATGGAGATCCACCATCCTGCTGGAGAATCAGTCATCTGCTGCAGAAAGGAAGCATCTCACTTGCCTGTGGAAGCAAGAAAGCCTTCCCCATCCCACACAATGACTATGCTGCCTCCTCTCAACATTATTCAACTACAAAATCCTCCCAGACAGCAGCATGCAGTCTCCTTGGAGCCCACTGTAAAATTAGTCAAGCTCCAAACAAGAGCCAGAGGAAAATTATTTATTTTTGGTATCCTTATGGTTCTATACTTAAGCGGAAGCACTCCAACACCAAGACAAAAAACATCCACTATGGGTTTTTCCCCAGTCACCACAGTGGAAACTCCATGTGCTTTGAGTCGTTTCAGACTATTTCATTCGTGATTGGGAGAAACAGGCTGAATCCACCTCACAGCACCTGCAGGACATGGAAACTCTGCTAGAACAGGATCTCACTGAGCAGAGACCTCCAAAATCAACTCTGCCCCCCAGCAACACAAAAGTGGACATGTTACCAGTGTGAACAAGTAGCTAATCTCTCCAGGATTATGAATGAACACAGATTTCAACTGACCTTTGTGTACATGGGTCAGCATTTATGAGTTAAGTTGATGGCTGAGCCATATCAGCACATAAGATGGGAATTAATATATGAAAGTGAAAGGGCTTATTTTTCAGTGCATAGAGGTCATCTGTCCCTGCTTCAGACTAGGTTCACATAGATCTAAGCTTTGGGGTTGGCAAAGCTGGTATTTCAGTGCTGCATTCATGGATGCAAAATGTGTGTGTGTGTCAGCACATGTTAAATAAGCTCGTACTTCTGAGCCAGATAGAAAGTGGAAGGGGCAGATTTGTTTCTGGTTCTTCTAGATCCATAGAAGTTTACTGAAGCAGCTGATATGGGGAAACATGCCCCTCTTCTGATCCACAGGAGTGCAGGTACACATCACCAGTTGGGTCTTAGATCCTGGGCAAGGCAATTTTGAAAAATTGGAAAACTGCAGAGTTGGAAGAGATTGCTACAGAGACACAGCAGGGCTAGCGCTTGAAAGGACCAGGGTGCTAGGATTAAACTCTGAGCTTCTCATTGTCAATTAGCTGTGGTTATTCTTTGATTTTAATTCAGTTTATTGTAAGACAAAAAAAAAAAAAAAGGAGGGGGGGGGGACAGAAGGAGTGCAAGGGGAGTACAGTTCTCTGCTGAGCTGTTGAGAAACACGGCTAGCCTAAACAATTAGAATGGCAAAACAGTACTGCTTATAGTTAATGTTAGTCTGAACACAAGTGGGCATTGCTGGACCCGACCAGCCTCAGAGCTGCAAGGGCTGGGTGTTTATATGTGCTCTCGGACCTGCTTCTTGCAGAGTTCCTGATTGGGGAAAAAAAATACTAACACACAAGCCTTCTCCTGCTTAGCTCCATGCACCTCAACCCATCCCAGTGCTGCAGGTCTCAGCTCTGACCCATCTGGGCACACACAGAGCCATCCCCATGCCACAATCAGGCTCAGGCAGGGCCCCAGAACCATCTTGCTCCAGACCCCATGTCTTTGTCAGCCCTCTCAGACAACAAGAGCAAATACAACCTGCCACAGAGCAGATAAATGCACAGAGGTGGAGCCAGCAATTTTTCTGCTGATATTAAATAATGCAGCCAGATGAATGCCTTCACCAAAAGGCAAACAGGAGCCCTGCTAGCTTCACTTTTTGAGGGAGACTAGGGATTTTTCAGCTCAGAAGCATGAAGGAGAGTATGAGTTATTTGGTTGAGCACTAAAAGTTATCTTTAAGACATTTTTGCTCTTGGCATAAGGTTTCCCAAATCCCAGGTTCCAGCAGATCTCATCTTAATGCTGTCAGCAGCTTTGCATACACACAGCAGCCTCAAAAGCCTGGGGAGAAGCATTTTAGACACCTGCGCCTGCTGAAGCTTGTCATGAAGGTAAAAGCGACTGCCTAGAGTGTGCAGCACTGGACCTGGACATTGCATCTCACATGGCTCCCTATGGCTGTGACCACCACCAAAAAATAACCAACCAGAAGAACAGGAAAATCTCTGAAGCCAATCAATGGAAGTTAACCACTGCAGCACTTTGTACTACTACCATGTTTGTTTCCCCTTCCATTTTCTTGCAGCTTAGGGAAAAAGCAACATTTCTAGGCACACAAAAATGTTTGGATACCTTGTCCCCATTTATTTCACTTGTGTAACCACAAGCATTTAGGACCATAGCCACATGAACTTCTGGGGATATCCATAACTGCCCCAGTTACTTCCTAAGAGATGGTTCTCCCTTGTGAGCAGGACCTGGGGAACCTCCTAGGAAACTCTCCTTCACCAAGTACAGCCAGGGTGAGCCTGTACTTGATGCTCTGGATTCTGCCTTTATTTATCTTTACAGCATCACAGGGTATCGTGTTGCCCAGGAATAAACTGAGATTTTCTCCATATCAGAGGCCTGATGCTCAGGTCATTACTTAATAGCAGGCAGAGCAAAGAGCAAGGACAGCCCTATGGAGAAATCCCTCCTCTCGAAATGCAGCCTGGCCATGCACCAGTTTGTCTCCCAACAGCTGTGCCAATGTTTTGTGAGCCCATTCAGTGAACTGGGTTATTAAACTGATCCATTATGAACTGTGTATAGACAATTTTGTAACTTCCTAAGCATGAACACAAGACAAGCAGAAGGCTGGCAAATTGGTAATCACTGACTAGATGGCTTAACAGCCCCATCCACAATGACTGGGAAGGGAACAAAACATCCTGGTCCAGCAACGTTAATTTCTTTTTTGTTTAGTTCAACTTGATATAGACCATGGTAGCATCTGGCTGCTTTTAAACATAGGGGGCAAATGTGCATTAATATCTGATTAGTTGAGTATTATCCCTGTAGACCTGGACCTCAGCAGCTCTCTAAGATTGGGATTTTTGCATATTTACTTCAGAGTGGGACCCTGCTGGGAATGAGGTAATCCAGTGGTTGCTGGAACCATTGATCTCAGACTTCTCGCAAATCACAAAGCAGAGGGAAAAAATAGTGTCTAGTATTTGTTCTTAAAAATTCAAAATACATAAAAATCCAATATGATATTCAGGAAAGGAACATCTAAATGCTGTCTGTCTTATGGAGGACAGGAACACTTGCCTAGAAGCAATCAGAAGATGCTTGATAACATGTTTGCAGCTATGTCACTAGTGACCTATCAGTCTCCTTACATATGAAGATAGATGTCAAGGCTGAGCCATTGTGTATTCTTGAGATACAAAAGAGAATACTTTCAAAAGTAGTCCCAGAGCACTCCAGTCATCGCCATGAGATGAAGCACAATAAGACATCTGAAAAGCTGTGGCAGTTGTTTTATGTCTGATATGTGT
Source organism: Coracias cyanogaster (assembly GCA_033124195.1). Lineage (NCBI taxonomy): Eukaryota > Metazoa > Chordata > Aves > Coraciiformes > Coraciidae > Coracias > Coracias cyanogaster. The sequence goes on along the minus strand of JAVSBS010006881.1, from coordinate 22,860 downwards.
TTTTGTGAATAGCAGCTTCAGTAATTTATGTTCCCAGTTGAAAAGCTTTTTGTAGCCTTAATACACACAGTGGTTAACCCTTCTACTCCTCAGCTCAGGAATCTGTATAGCTCACTGAAGACAAATGGCACTACCCTTGGCTTCATCTCCAGCATCCTTTTCACATGTCCACACCAATATCCCTTATTTTCCATGCATGCAGATTAGATGTATCCCTGAAGCACAGAATTCACCCCAAAAGAAGCATCTTTAGGCATCAACCCCTAACTTTCTCTGCCCTTCTGCAGCCCACCCCTCTCTCAACATCCTTTATTTTTTTTTTTTTCCTCTGGGGCTCCCTCCTCTCCTTCCTCAGGAATCTTTCTCCTTCACTACCTGTACAAACACTGTCATCCAACCCTTCCTGCAAAATTCTTGCAAAGGATCAATTCTCTAAAGACCAATTCAACACAATTTCCAGTCTTTCTTGGGAAATACAGGTTTTGCAGAATTACCTCTACAGTTCATTCCCAGGTGCAAAGAAACCCAAGTTGTACCCAGCAGTGACAAACACTTTAGCTGGTGGGATCTCAACATAAATATTTGCAGTAGTTTTGCACATGCACACACACATAAAATGCAGGAGATTATTAAGAGAACAATATAATACAAAAGAAGAACAGAGTGGATAATTCCTTATCACAATAATACCAGTAGGACAAGAACATTCAGTCTTATAAGCTGGAAAACAAGAAAAATATCCTTGCCTTGTAAATGATACTGTTTTGCCTACCTGACACTCCACCCTCAGCCTGCATTGGCCTCTGCCCAACTCTGTAGGCCTGAGAGAGTCAATGAAACCCCTGCAGGCAGCCAATGCAGGGACACAAGATGCACTGAGAACCTCTAAGGTGTTCACGTACCAGTGGATAAAAGTTACAAGCTTGTATGATGTCTGCAGCTGCCTCTGTTGCATCATGCTGCCACTGCATGTCACTGTTAAGACAGAATGGCAATGAATGACAGGGATTATAGGGAAGGCTATAAAACTCTGGTGGAGGTAGACCCCACAATCCTCAAGAGCTGCTCCTGGTTGTATCTTAGTCAGCCCCGCTCTCCTAATACAAGTGCAGGATTGAAGACCTGAGGCCTCATTAGCATTTGGGCTAAGCTGAAAGCACCAACAGCATAAACAAACATGCTTGGAAGAGAGAAAAGGTGGGAAAACAGAAACGAGAAAAAGGATGCAAGAGGGAAGGGCAAAGAGCAATGGTTAAAGATCGCCTGCAAGTGGAGTTGAACCTAAATGATCACCTCTGCCAGTGTCTATCAGCAAGGAGATCCTTGTGAATTTCATAGCAATATAACAATTTGTTATACTAATTGTTTACTAAATAAACAGTAGGTAAATGAATAGTAAACTGTTTACAAAAAAAAAGTATCTCAGTCTGCTTAAAATTAATAGGAGCTAAATAGGGACCAGTTTTTGCTACACCTTGCTGGTGTGTTGGCAGCCCACCAGAACAAGTCTTTCAAGAGCACTGTAATAGCACAAGCTTAAAAAAGGCATTATCAGAGTCTCCTCTCTCTGCTCCTGGCCCTGGAGATACAGGAGAGCCTTTGCTCAGGTGCAGGTCCCAGACCATCTTGTGGTTGGCCTTCTGTGTTGTCCTCATTTCTAGTTTATGAGATCTGGGAGACTCATTTGAGATTTAACAAAGGACTAAAGATTAGGTGTTCTGTAATTTAGTACTTCCTTTGCCTGCTTTATGTTTAGCAGCTTTTGGCAGAGAAAAGGAACAGCAGCAGCCAAGATGGGTTCTTTCTGTGAATCCACATGACCTAACCAGAAACACAACCATGTCACCTGACTCTAGTTAGCAAGGCAAACTTTTATCCAGGGTCCTCTTCCAAACACTACACTTGAATTCATTTTGCCATCAAGCCATGTGGTTGTTTAACTAGACTCATGGAAAACACATTAAAAAATAAATCATAGAGCAGATCCAGATGTTTCAAAATGCTAAACTTAGTGCCTCACACTCTTCTCTCCTCATCCAGCTTTAAAAAATTCCTAAAAAACTCAAAAGCATTCCTGAGCTGGTTTGTAATGAGCTATTACTTCATACTAAAAAGTATATGTTCACATAGACTTAAATAATCAATCTTTTAGCCATAAACACAATTACCAAAACACTTTGAAGGTTTGGATCAGCTTCATAAAAGGATCAAAATTCTTTACTCTCATTTTAAATAAGACTCTTGTTTCCAATAAAAGATACTTTTCGCATTGAAAATATATGTAGAGAAGCAAGATGATATCCTTGAGTGCCAATCTCAAGATGATGCAGTAGATAAGGAAAGCTTGCAGGAAAGAAGGTAAAGGTACTTTGCATCTGATTTTCAAGGTGTTAAGTATAAAGCAGGAGAAACCAAGCTCAACAGCACTGCCTTGCTCAAAATACACAGTAAGCACAGGCACACCTGTCCCTCACCAACTTAACTAGCACTCCTAATCCTCCACCTTACTTACAGGCACAGTTTGGAGCTAAAAGGCCGTAGGGTACCACTAGCACTGCTCTTATTTGAAATCCCTGAAGGCCTTTACCTCCCACATAAATCTGCATTTCCTAGAGCCCTTCTGTTTGAGAACCTCAGTTTCAAAAAGCTAGTGTCACCGCAAACATGCATGGTTTCCTCATGACTTCTGCAGAAATATTCATGTGCTTCAGTTCCTTGAAAGAGAAGATGCAAAGAGCTACCAGTGGGACCAAGCCCTCCTGTAATACCATGAAAATGGGAAGAAAGCAAGCAAACCTTCGCTAGTTCTCCTCAGTTCTGGTGTTAGCTGCCATTTACACATTACTCCTTCCTCCCACTCCTGTGTTTTATTTCCAATGCAAAGATTTTTAACCTGATCATCTTCCCTTTGGTTGGCCAGGAACCTCCTCAATTCCCTCCCCATACCACAAGTCAGACTCATAGTTAACTAACTGCCAGGCCAGAATCTATTACATCATTTTCCCCTCTTCTTTTCCAGGTATTCTCTAACCGTTCCCAAGCTCTCCCGCCTATAATATAGCTTCCTACAGCTGAGAAACAATGGAGATCATGGTTTATTTTTCATAATCCTAGATGCAGTAACTGAAGTCTTACATCCCTGAAAGTAGTTAAGGGTTATTCACTGGATGAATCTGTCAAGTGCATTCATATATCCAACCTTATGTACAGCCATGAGAAGCTCTGCTGGGAAAGACATTAAGACTAGGTCACCAGGATCAGACAATTGAGGTGATGGCCATCTTCTGTGTCCCTCAGGCCCAGTTTTCAGGCTTACTTATGCACAAATACCAAGAATGAACTAGTGAGTTGGCATGCTCTCTTTTTCTAAAAAAAACCTTGCATCAAAATTGTCATTAAAATGTTCCTAATATCACAAGTTTTGTCATGTCTGTCCTCTTCATCTCCTCTCCATCTCTCCCCTTCAGAGCTGCTCCTTTATCCAGGCCACTCTGTGGCCGGTGTAAACTTTATATGCCTGAATGAAGATGTCCTCAATAGATTTTACTTAAAAAAAGAAGTGTCCCTGCCCACCTGACAAAACACTTATTCAGGATTTGAGTCTTTGAGACTTATCTTAGATACATGTCGCAGATTGGCTTTAAAATAATCTCCAAAACTTTTGGAAGTTATTACAGCCTGCTAGCTCTGTAATTATAAAAAGCTGAAATTACTCTGAAGCTTCAGTTAGAAAAGACTAATGCTGTAATTGCTCAACGGAGCCATTTGCAGCCTGATTATCAGTGAGGGTTGTATGTTCATATCTGTGCATAAACCTGAGCCACTGAAGGGTTGGACACTATGAACCACGTACCTCCAGGCATCTCTTGTTAATATGCAGTCCCATAAAACAATCTTCTATAAACTAAGAAAATAATCTATTACATGCTGGTTTGATTGTTAGTTACAGTTTTCTAGTAAAACAGCATATAGAAGAGGGCACTGTGAAAAACTGGTATGTTTTATAGAGGAGGCCAGCAAATTATGGCTCAGCTGTATGGAAATGATTAGCACCTGCCTATCGGTACAAAGCAACAAATTTTAGAAACCATGATCTCAGCTTTTGGCAGAAAGAAGAGCCTGAAAGGTCTTAAGTTTTCCTGGGCAGTAAATCCAGTGATTACTGAGATTATAGGGGCTTAAATTAACTTCCATTATTTTTTTGTAGCAATAGAAACAATCCTACTTAGATCTTGCCCATTTGGGCACAAGTCTTAAAAGTATTGCTTCTTGTGGACAGGGAAGATGAGTCACATAGAAAACCCAGACCCCATGACCCATACTCACATGAATAGACTTTAAGTCCAGTATACATACTCAGTAATCAAAAAACTGCCAAATTTTAAGTTTGTGACGAGAATATCTGGTAAAAATCTATTTTTCATTAAAAATAGACATTTTCTCCCTGCTTTTTCTAAATATATATACACACACAAAAGTAAATTCACTCTGCCAGTAGAGAAAAACCTTTCAGCAACTTACTGACAAGCAAATATTTTAGCCAGGCATTCAAGCAAAATGAAAATACAGTTCAAAATAAAGCCCATGTAAAACTCACAGTTTGGGTTTTGTAGATTTGTTTTATTATTCTGTCAGATTCCTTTTGATTTGTGTGATGCAATGTAAAAACATAACTATGAGAGTAAAGATTGCAGAATTTAGGTCCCTGAAGTTATTCCGTCTCTTTCAGCAGAACTCTCTACAATAAAGGGCGTATTTTTCCCCAAGAGGAAGGCACTGTGCAAGGGACACCACGAGCCCTGATCATGAGGGCTGGTGCGTGGCCGCACAGTTGCACCCAGCCCATGTGGCAGGCAGGAAGGCACTGGGAAGTCTTCTAGGTCATGATATTAATTTATCTTCCATGTACAGAATCATAGACTGGTTTGGGTTGGAAGGAACCTTTAAAGATCATCTAGTCCACCCCCCTGCGCTAAGCAGAGTCATCTTCAACTACAGCAGGTTGCTCAGAGTCCCATCTAAGCTGACATTTAATGTTTCCAGGGATGGAGCATCAACCATGTCTCTGAGCAGTCTGTGCCAGTGTTTAATCACCATCATTGTGACAAATTTCTTCCTTATACCTAGTCTAAATCTCCCCTCTCTTGGTTTAAAAACCATCACCCCTTGTATCACAACAGACCCCACTAAAGAGATTGTCCTCCTCGTTCTTATATATGCTGTTATTTAGATTAAAAAACTGTTGCTTCTGTGGTAAAAATGCTGGCTAGAAGCAGGCAGGACAATGGGCTGTAAAACCAAGCAGAAGCACCAGTCTTCTCCCACAAACACACATTCAGTGAGGAAGAGAAGTTGACGTCCCCATCCAGTCACTTCTTCTAGGTTTGGGTCCAGTTCTTCTTACAGATGTGCAGCACTTTTTCACCAGCTGGGCTGTGGGCATTGCAGGGGGTCCTCAACTCTTGTGTACTGTTAAAACTGACCATCTTGGAGAGTGGAAAGTGTGATTCTTCTGCCATCAGTGCCAAGGAGATAAGCTTACTAGGAAGCAGAAGAAAACAGCAAGATAACAGACATCTCCATCTCTCACCACTGACAGGGAGCTGGAGGAAGACCTGGCATCAGCCTTGGTGCTGCTTATGGGGCTGTTTAATGCTCTTTGCACAACTGAGCCCTCTGCAGCAGGAGCTGCTTGACTCCAGCCCGCAGCCTCCCCGAGCTCACACAGGGTACGGCACCCAACCAGTCCCCCAAACCTAAAGCACTTCTGTGGCATTAATCAGAACATTGTGGCCACAACACCATTGCAAACATCCCATAACTAACACCTACCAACTCCTCCAGCTCAGAGGAGAGCTCAGGCAGACAGGGTGTTGCTGCATGCCTTCAACCAGACACTGCCTAAGAAAGAGACAGTACTTTGTCTGGGTAATACTGCCACTTTCACTTAATTAAAATCTTTTAATAGGCGTCTCCTCCCTCAAACCTCCCTGTTAGCAGACATCTTATTCAGAGTAGGAAGATTAACAGCACTTTCATTACTTTGATGTTACCCTGAACAAATTAAAAATTGAATGAGTCTAGTTAGTCACTTCTAGAGCACAATGCCTTTTGTGTTGTATTACTAGTTGGTATTTTCTTCTTATAGCCTGACACCCAAGCTAGAAAGCAATTGAGTATTTGTGTGTTTTACAGCATTCAGATCTTCTGCATCAGTGCAGCCCTGTCTTATAGCTTTGAATCAAAACCATGAAGTCACAGGTATTTAAGGAGGGCAAATAATATCTCCCTGTTCTACACTGTGATGCAAATTATTGAGATCACTGGCTTACATCTCTGCTTATCCAAGAGGCTTATTTCAATGCCATGTCCTGTTGTTTGGTAGCTCGACTTTGAACCAGAACTGATACAGCATCACAGCAAATGCAAACTCAGCAGTATAACTACTCAGATGTGCCACTAAGGCTACCAGATTAATAGAGGCTTGAAAAAGTAACACTTTCTTAGAAGGTCTTGTGTGCGGAAAGTACAGAAAAGGACGACAACAAGAGAAGATATGAAAATAAGCCAAAAACCAAATGAAACCTGTTTGCTTACCTTTTTTTTTTTTTAAAAAAAGGCACAAAACCCCCACAAATTTGTTTTCTAGTAAGGTGGGGTAAAATCAGGAACAACTCTGAAACATTTTATGCTGTCTGTGCATTTTCACCATCAGTCATAAAACAACTGCACTCTGAGAAAGTTCATTTAACCTCATTTTACACTTACAAAACACTGTGAGGCTGATACACTTTAAGTCCATCCTCATCAAAAGGTTAGCACCTGCAACCAGATCTTACCCTTGCCCTGACTTGCCCTGGCTCAGAGGAACTTATTTACTGTCAGGTTAAATCAGATCTCCACATCCATCTAATCACAGATCCTGTTCCTGACCTTGCGTGGCAAGATGTGTCTCAGAGGAAGAGTCGAGGACTCTGCTGAGGTGGAGGCAGCTCCCCTTGCCAAGACTCCCTTGGCAGCAAGACTACAGATCCAAAATAATTCAAGCTGTTCCAAATCTGAACAGCCTGCTTAGGCAGAGCTAGAGTGCAACATAGTAAGGAAGGGACTGGCTGGAGGTCCTTGGTCCAACATCCTTGCTCAGAACAACTCTGATTAGATCAAGATGCTCAGGACCACATTCAGGTAAACTCTGAGCATTTTCAGGGATGGAGATCCCACATCCTCTCTGGGCTCCAGTTCCAGTGTTTGACCACACTTATGGGAAAAAAAAAACAAAACCAAAAAACTATCAAAACCAAAACAAAATAGCAGCAGCTCTAGTATTTTAAGGTCAGTAAAGGGAATTAACTGTTGCAATTTGAAGAAGCAATGGTGTAATTGCATCACTGCCTGAGCCCCCTGACTTCTGCTGAGCTCGGCTCAGAGAACATGTGCACAAGAAGGGAAGAGAAACTATTTGGAGAACATCTTTGCTTGCTGCCCATTTGGTTGCTGAGGGGTAGGTTGTTCCTCTGCCTTTCCATGGAAGCAAGATGTTGTTTCACTCCAATAATGCTGTTAGTATGGTAAATCCGTTGTTGAGATACAGAGAGTTCAACAGTGTAACAGTTCAACAAGCAAGCCCGTCAGCAGAGGCAGCACCCACAGAAGTGGCTGCTGAGCCCATTTCTATTAAAAATATTCACAGGAGCTGCTCCCTCTCCACATGGGTCTTTAGATACTGCTTTGGTACCCAGACAGAAGTGTTTTCTTCCCCATAGCTCAGAACAGAGGATAAAACTTGTCAGGTGGGAACTACAGCTATTCCTGCTAACAAGCTTCTTACTCCAAGTCAAACCATACTGTTCCTCTCCAAGTATTTCATCTGGTCCTAGCAGTGGGGGAAATAAGTTCCTTCCTTTTGTCCTCCCCTTTTGAACAGCAAAATGAAGTAACAGGAGGGAGTACATCCCCAGCAGCAGCACAGTCGCCTCAGCTTGAGCCAAGCCCCCAAGTTTAAGCCCAGGTTTTTTAAGAAATCAGGTTTTATGGGCTCAACAGGCACTTGTGTGCCCCTGTCTGCCTCTTTCTGGGCATCTCTGAGCAACTAGACAGGATGCCTGATGTCTAATGTGCTCAAGCTCCAGCTCCAACAGGCCCCCCAACACTGCAAGTCATCACCCACAATCCCCGACATCTGTCACCTGCTGTGGTTTCCCTCATCTCTGCAGAGCAGCTGCCCCTCACCAGGCCCACAAAGCTGCACCTCTGCCACCACATTTTCTCATCTCTATATAAAGGCATGAACTCTCTCTCACAAAGGTAACCATGAGACTACAGTAATGCTTGAAAATAAAAAAGCCTATAAAAGTTACAGTAATTAAAATTCCATTTTAAATTCCTCTGCACAGGGGAGGGAGAAGACGTTTCTGGCACATGTTTTCCCACTGTCGCAACAGTTCATGCATTGTGTTATAAAATTCTTCAGTGCCATTTATTTTTATTTGGCCTGTGAAATACTTTGGGGAAGGCCTCGTCGTAAATGGCCCATAAAGTTTGACAGGAACTAAACCTCCCACTGTTTTTGTGACTGATATAAAAAAGAACCAACTTGGTTGGCACCCTTAATACCTGGTTTACAGGAAAAGGAAGACTGTCCCTCTGTACAAGCAGTCGATTCCTGAGCAGACCAAGTTCAGTTCTATAAGCATCTTTTGTAGCCTTTTATGAGGTAGGGCTTTCCCTATAAAGTTCTGGTCTCACCACAAATCCACTTCCCTCTGGGCTCATCCATTAATAAGCACTTTCATTAAAATTCCACCTTTCTTCGAGAAACAGCCAAGCTAATTTAACAGGAAATTGACTTTCACCATCACCCTCATGTCTCTTACTGCAGCGACACAAGCCAGCATGGGCCAGAGACATCCTGCCTATTAGCATTTCTCCTTCATGCATCTATTTGCAAAAGCCACATGGTTCCTTGCACTGTTTGGGGGAAGAGGAAATGGAAGGTCTCAGGATGGTCACTTCAAAGATGCAGTTGCTTTCAGAGAAACACCTAGAAGAGATTAACTCGTGTCTTCTGCCATCACCAACTTCCAAAGGAATATGACATGGCTCCAGAAAAAGCGTGGGAATGGAGTTCAAGAGGAGTAGGATTAAACAGCGATGGCACTAGTCTGGGGGTTACTGGTCAAACACACAGAAGATGGGCAGCAAAAGGAGATCAGCTTAAGAGAGATTAAGTGAGGGACAGGGTCACACAGACTGAGATGTGGCTCAGTCCACTGCACACAGTTATTATCCTCCTGGAGATGTTAATTTATAACTAGCAAAAGATCAATCCTGTAGAAATAAAGAAAAACCCCAGCCTCCCACTACCTACTATACTCCATAAAATAATTTTCATCAGTGCGCCTATACTTTATGAGCAGAGGAGGAGGCTGAGTTCATGAAATACATTATCTGCATCCTACATATTGGCAACTTATAAGAATTAAGAACTTTTTTGGCTTTATTGTAAAAATCCATTTTATTCTCTTTTGGCTTCCAAGACAAGCTTTCAGGTGGAAGGCTGTACATAACACCACTCTATTTAGAAATGAGAAACCAGAAATGACACTGACTCCATCTGTCCATAAAAAAACATAGCTTAAAAAATTCCATATGAATTTATTTTGCATTCTAGTGACGTATCTCTCTGCATTTCACAAGAAAATGTCCAGGGAAAGTGACAGGTTTATTTTTAGCCTTTCTTTAATCTTTGCAGAGTATGGCAGCAGATTGCAACCCGTCATGAGTGTCCCAAACTAGGCTGAGATATGCTGTGGAAAAAGAATGGGTTTGGATTGACTGTCACAGCACAAAGATATGGAGATGTTCTTAACAACCAGCCCCACTCCAGCTATAAGAAATTTGATCATATGCATTTCATTCTCAGTGTCACATATAAGTGGGAGATACATTTGTCACTGGATAATACATTCAGAATTAACAAGAAGAACTTGTCAGGTTTTGGCTGCAACCACTGAAGCTAAAGCCTAGAGCAAAATAAACTGTCAGATCAGAGCTTTGTTAAAAGGATTAAACCCATTCTTAAGGGTGGAGCTGTGGAAAAGCTTTTAAGCTTTATACTTACACCTGAAAGGTTTTAAACCAGGATTCTAACAAAGACTGACATGAAACAAATATTTTAAAAAACAGCTAATCTGACCTCGCAAGTGGGACCATCTCCAGAATCAGCTGCCTCATGAACTGTGTGCTGAGCAAACACTGCCGAGAAACTCTGGATCTGTCAGGCGGTCACTAATTATTGGCCACATTTTTTGGCATCTACTCAAGTTGTTGTAGAATCAGTAACTGTTTTGTAAGTTAGTCTCATTACAGACCTACTACAGTAATTGATTTGCACAGTGGCCATGTGGTAACTCATAAAACTTTGCACAGGGGTCCCAATTCTGCACATATTTCCTCCTGTCTTTTGGGGAACAAAGCCCCTTCTGGAAGTCAGTGAGTTCAGCCAGACTCCCAGCCTGCAAAGCATTAGGAGGATCTGGCCATTGCAGTGCTGCCTTTATATCACAGAAAAAAAAAAAAAAAAAGCTGTCTTACATTCAATTAATTACAAGCTTGCACCACATGATACCCTTGTGAATGAAGTAGGTGTTACAGTTCCGCTCATTCTGCAGTTGGGGAAGCAGAGCTATGACTCAGAGGTGCAGCAAGCTGCTCAAGGTCACACAGTAGCTCAGTCATAAATAGTACCCAGGTGCTATTGCCCACTCTTGCCCAACTCATCTTTCTCACACTGCTTCAACAATATCTTGGGAGCTTGGCTTCAGCTTCAAAGATGTTTTGAACCCACTCAATGTCTGGCATGTTCTATCTCTGCTTCAGTCACCCTGCTCTGAGGCATGATGCCTTGTGGTTCACCACCCTCCTGCCACTTCTTCATCCTCAGCTAGTCAAACCAGGCAAAGGCACCTCCTTACCTTACTGGGGTAAGGAAACACATAGTCACAGTCCCTGGGTGAGATGCAACAAGCAGCATAGCAACACAAACATGGCAATGCATAGCAGATAAACTATGCAGCAGGGAGTCTGACGGACACCAAAGTAGCCCATGCTCATGGGTGGCTGCTGCTTGCCAGGAAGAGGCTGTCAGGGTCTCCGCACATAGGTCCAAGAAAGCTGCATCAAGAGGGGCATCTGGAAGCAAACAAACTGAGGAGTTAGTTGCAAGTCAATACATCCTCCTACAGCTCTAGCAAAAGCCTTCTACCAAAGAGGCCACAAATCTTCTCGTCAGATTAAAAACTGCACTCACATGTAACTTGGAGGGAAAAGCTTCATAGTACTTTGGTAACCTATGAGCCTTTTACATCTGTATAATCCATCAACCAAGGCCAGTTTGGGTGGGGTTTTGAGCAATCTACCTTCATGAAAGATGTCCCTGCCCATGGCAGGGGTATTGGAACTAGATGGTCTTTAAGATTACTTTGAATCCAAACCATTCTATGATCAATAAAATACAAAGTTGGGTTATTCAAATACCTCAGGCACTCAGTTAAAGATTTTCAGTTAGCTGAGGATCAGCTTTTCCTCACCTGTTTGGGCTCAAGGCAAGATTTCAGCCTTTGCAGTTATGTGAGTTGAGCTTTCCAGGACTGGACCCCAAGGAAGAAGCAAGCAGCAGCTGCAGACCCTCTGGCTTTGCAGAGACTACAATTCAAGGACAAAGAGCTGCAACAAGCCTGTATCACACAAGTCAGACCATTTTTTGAAAGTAGCATAAAATAAATCCCAATAAGATTAGAGTGTAGTGATTCTGAGAGACATCAGATATCACAACATCTATGGCCTGAGATTGCAAGAGCTGAAGTCTAATCTCATTATGATATTATTGTAGTCATCCAGGAATATGAGCAAGTCTCTTAAATTCTCTGTATCTCTGCCACATGATAGGATATTTCTCTATTGACTTCCTCTGTCCAGGTTATGGAGTCATCAGAGCACAGCCTGTTCAATACCTGCCACAGCTGTAAAGCCTGTAGTAGGCAGCCTCTGACAACAAGCTTGTATTTAATGCTAATCTTTATGAGTAGTGTAGACATTGCTAAATCTTAAGAAATATGTTTGTTTTTTCAAAGAAATGAATGTGTTTCATATTCAAAGCTAATTTTGGTCCAAAAAGGCTCATTCACCCAGCCTGCGAGGAAAGGTGCTGCGTCATCACACCTTTTCTAGTGATGAGAGCAGGCTATGATGCTTCAAGCCACCCAATACCTTTAATCACTATGAACCACAACAGTGCAATATCACTCCTCGTGTAAAGCTGTGCTGTTAGCCCTCCTGCTTTGTACACCAGCCTACTTGAGGGCTAGGGGGATGGGATGCTTCTTTAATATTTGAACTCAATTGTGGTAAGTAGTGTACACTCACTGAAATATCAATATACCCCTGGTGACCATCCCTGCCAGGTAATTAGGTTTCTTGCTTTCACAAAAATGAAAGCAAATAAAATAAAAAAAAGAGTGTAATTATTGTTTGGAGAACACTGGTCTCAATTTTTCCATTCTCAAAAGTCCTCTAGGGAAACAAAGAATGAGAGCTACTTATTGATTTCATCCTCCTGACGCTCACACACAAGACTTGCTGGAAAACAGGACCCCTTGCTAGAAATCACCGCTGTCCTCAGCTCCCCCAGGGAAAAAGGGAGGGGGAAGCAGAAGTGAAGGCACTTGAATTTAAAAGGGAAAAAAATAGACAAGGGAGGAAAAAAAAAGAAAAAGAGGGCAACAGTTTCAGCTTTCATTATAAGCACTGTTATATCAACAATGGCTGGGGAACAAAGGAAGCCATTTCCACTAGTTCCTGCTTCAATTAGTTATTTGAACTAGTGAAGATTGTGCCACTTTATCTCCCCCTTGTAACATAATCATTGTATTTTACATCTCATGAGAAAAAAGGCCTGCCAGAGGACGTTATCTGGCTCTGGGTCATACATCACAGGAGATAACATCGTTATTCATGTCAAAAGGGATGATCAAGGTCTTCCTGTTTTATCAGCGATTAGCCAGGAAAGAAAAGCTGCTGCTGCTGTTGGCAGGTGGCCAGGGCTGTGGAGCATTGCCATGGCAGTGCTCACCCAGCCACTGCAGAAACGGCTCTTTCAAAACCATCAACATCCTGGCTAATAGGGAAGGCGCTGAGCTTTCATTAGCCGTCAGCAGCAGGCGATGGCCTCCTCCAAGAGAGGGTCTGATCCCGCTCCCACCTGCAGCACTTGTGCTCTGGCACACACCACCCTCTACCTCACTAGAGTTAAGACAGAGGGAAGCTGGCAGCTAAGCCAGGCTTGTAGCAATTTATGGTGGTCTGGGAGGCATCTAAATCCCTTGAGCTTGAGCCAGATTACTCTCTTCACCCCCAAAATCCCTCACCTTGGCTGCTGCCATTTCCTTTCCTCCCATCTGCTGTTTGTACCATTCTTTCTCATTCTGCCCCAGATGGCATTGCATTAAAGCTGGGGCAGAGCTCAGCCTCTGGCTTTGCCGCTCGCTGAGTTATTCCACTTCCCAAGCACCTTCCCTTGAGCTCAGAGCTCTTCACTCCTGAATGCTTAGCATATTCCCAATTTAAACATCCCAGGCAGTTTACCTACTGTTGAGAGCAACAGTAAAACCTACCCACCTTATCTCAGCTACAAGCCCAAGGGGAGTTAGAATTCAGTGCCTTATGCCTTGAACACAAACAAAAAGAAGAAAAACACTACTATTTGCAAAATATACCATGTTGAACTACAGAGGTACATTCCACAGTGGCTTCCTGAAGGGACTTAGCTTTTTGTGCCTGATACAGGGTTCATTGAACCAAGCAAGTCTTTCCACTCTCTCACTGAGCTCCAGCACTGTATCATTTGGCAGTAACAACATCATGGAAAAGTCAATGCCCAAGATCACCAGACAAGACTCCTCTGAACAGGCTTTTACTGTCTTCTTCTCCCACCCAATTGACAAGTCCATTCACCATTAGTACTGTTGTATATCAAAGCACATAGAACATCCTGAGAGTGAGCTGGATCATTCATTTAAGACAAAACCTGTGCAAGTTTTAAATGTTACTAAAATGCAAAAGTTAGCAGTGTGATTAACAAGCACATAAGGGATACATAACCTCCTACTTTGGGGAAAAGACACTTCTTTGGAGTGCACATTTTGGATGGATCCATTGTGTGTGTTTTATACCTCTCCCCAGATCATCTATCATTGGCCGGAGATGAGGAAAGAGACAGGAATTGCTATATCAAAACACTCCAACAGTATCAAAACATTCCAACTATTTCAACAACAGTTACTCCAGCTCAAAGCCTAACACACAATTATGTTTTTGCAGCAGCCAGCCCAAAACTGGAAGAGTGTTAATAGCAAAAATAAAGTGTGAACCAAAACTTATTAAACTGTGCAATATGTTAAAAATAATAGCAAAAGAAATCTGAGACCAAGTGCCATTTCCTTTCAAAGGGAGATAAAATTAAAAATGACTCAGCAACTATGAGTCAGGGCAGGAAAGTTGTCACGGAGCCAGCGATTGTAGCTCCAGTAGAAGTGGGCAAGAAGGCTCTAAATTGCTATTGTTGGCATGCTCGTTATCACCAACACTGCCAAGCATGACTCGTGACCTGTCTGCAGAGCCACATAGGACAAGCTCACCACGAAGAACCTGAGAAAGTCAGAAGTTCCTCCAGATGAGTTATGAGAAGGAAACACAACTGCTCAAATAGACCACAAGCTGCGTTAAGTCAGCACAGCTGGGGCTCTTGCAGGTCACACAGTTAAACAGAAAACCAGCAAGAGTGTGGGGGCAGAGCTTTTTTTAGAAGGGGTTGCACTGGAAGGCTGAGCCATGACCTGTTCCTTCCTCGGATGCTGATCTCAGAGCAGTGCTTTTCCCCCTGCCCGCCCACAAGATGAAGATACAAAGCAACTGTCCCCAAACAGTATGCAAAGGGTACACTGAGCCTTCCAGTCCTTTTGAGTCTGGACACCAAAGGACTTTAAAGGCAGGACGTCTTGTTTGACCAGCTGACAGCTGAATCACCCCAGCTCTCTTTCAGCAAGACATGGCTTGGGACTGCCACAAAGCTCATGGAGCTTGGGGTACCCCAGTGCAGCTCAGACCCAGATCCTCCTCCAGTGCTCCCTCCTACTCCCCACAGCATCAAGAGCAGGAGGTCCTTATTGCCTGTGCAACTTGGCGGCACTCCAAGCTTGGGACCAGGGGAAATCTCCAGAGTTTTGCTTTGCAACCCTCAGCTGATGTCCAGCCTGCTCTTTAGGCAATCATGGGCAGCTAAGCTGTACAGAGGAAAGCCACTTCCAGTGCCAGTCATCGGGACTAAGTCAGGCTGACAGCTGGGCTTCCACCCACAGACCCTCTGGCAAAATACTCAGTCCTCATGATCTCCATTTACTAGAAATCAGGGGAGCCAAACTGGGAAAGGCTGGCAAAGTAAACTCATGAGTGGTTAGCAAACCCTACACTGCTCTTTTGGAGAAAGAGCCAGGAGATCACTGTCTAGATAGAAGTATTCATAAAGTTTTACTACAGAGCTCATACAAGCCCTGCAGCCTTTAATAAAGCAATTGTAATTACAGAGGATTATTTTTTAAAATCAAATGTTTCAAGTACCAGGTATATAAAAACATAGTTGCACAAGCTGCCAAAAAGGAATCAAGTAAAATATGTAACTCTCCCAGTAATTAACATTCATTAGATGTAATTTGCATGCGATCCCTCATCAGATCTAGAAATGCAAACCCTGAAGAACTGCCCAGTTTGTCCTTTGGGCATACTAGCCTTGCTCATATCCTGTCAAACCTTATATCCAAAGACCTCAAAACACCAGCAGAAAAGCAAGTTACTTGCCACCACAGGAGGATTCTTATCAAACATGTAGCAAACTCCTCACCGAGAACAGCAGCAGAAGCTACAAAGCAAAACCCATATTTGAACTTTATTAATTAGTTGATATATCATGAGTGTATTCTAATCTTTCTTCTCTTCAAAGGTGGTCCAGATCATTCCTCTGGCAGAGTCCTCCCAGGAAGCAAAGCCTCTCTTGCTGAATTTCCCCATGACCCCTTGAGCAGTTTCTCACAGCCTTCAGCCCTGCATATCCCATTAGGAGCACCACCACCCACAGACCTCCAGCCCTGTGGATGGTGCCCACAGCCTCTGGTTAACTGCTTCAGCATGACTGCTGGGGTTTCTCTGGGAGCAAAGCAAAAAGAACTGGGCTGGATCCAACCTGACAGGGCCAACCTGAGCACAGATCAGTCCCTGACCTGAGCTGGAAAGGTCTGTCACAGATAACTACTTCCACAACTGCCCTAGAAAAGTTCTTTAGGGTTGTGTAATGGATATTCAAATACCAAGGAGATGAAATCCATCTGCAAGTGCTTCTTGTGGAAGAATTGTGCACTACAGAAACTGTACAAACTGCTTGTAGCCAAAAGCATTATTTTGCATGGGCTACACCACATGGATATTTTTATTACTACACTTCATAAAATAATTCTCAAGTTTCCTGGAAGATACTGTTTCACATGCCACCAACAAACACAAAGCTTGTTCCAAGCAACTCCTGACACATAGGCAGAGGAGGAGGGGAAAAAAAAAAAACCCATCAATCACCTTAGAGCTGTTTCAAAAGCCATATGTACCATGCATTGCTGAGATAAGAGACATGACTTGCGATGGATGAGGCCATCACTGGAGTCCCACTCATGCAGAACTTTCTGGGAAAGCCACACATTGAGTCCATCAGGGGGTTTTCTCAGATCTCACAAACTGTGTAGGACAGTTTACTGCATAGGCTTCCAGATACACCCTGCCAACAACATGGTCCCCTCTGCTACCCGATAGCTCCCACCTACAGTCATTATGCAACCGTTGTAGCCAAAAGGAAACCAGAAGGGAATCTGCAAATGGAAAAAACCTACCTCAGCATGTTGGTCAAAGTCCTCACAGGTAATCGGTTTCCTCTACTCACACTCCTCCTCACCATGTGATCTTCACTTCTAGCCGTGCAACAGGTATACATCAACAGCACAGGAGAGATCCCCATTATCTGGGCCCACACACATTACTTTCAGCCCAGCCTGCTTGTGTAGATACTACTCATCAACATGGATTCACATCCCAGATCTGCTCCACAGCACTTCCAGCAACTGGTGTTTGCTTCCCAATTCCAGACATGGAGCACCACTCCTCCACATCACACCCTGCCAGCACTGCGTGGGTCAGCCCAGCAGCTTCAGCTGGTAGCAGAGGAAATGCACTTTAAAAAAAAGTATTTTAAATAAATGCAGAGTGATGGCTCTGCTCAGAAGTGCTGCTATTAGGCAGTAGCTTGAAGAAAAACGTCTGGCAGAAAAACATTTTAAGTGGTGCTTGTTTATTCACTGATTTCTTAGGTGATTATCAGCTTGGCATGAGTTAGTAAGGTGCATCAGAGCTCTGAAAAATGACTTTTAAGTCCCATACTGTGACAAAATAATAGCTGGCTAATAATGCAATGACTTTTAAACCACATTTAACAGGGGATATTAATGAAGATATTCCCCAGCTCCTAAATTACTGATATTGATTATATCTGTGTAACAAGGATGGATAGGTTTTCAATTTGAGAGTTAACCCGACTGCTGGAATAATTGATTGGAGATGAAAATACTTCCCCAAGTCAGTCACCTTTTGGCTCTTTAGAAATGTGAAGTTTTAAATACTTTTACAGATTACTGAGATCTTAAAAGAGAACATCCCAAACACCCCCTTCATGTTTCAGTGTAGTGGGTATTTCCATAATGATTACTTTGTAAATATATTACAAGTGTCTCATACAGAGTAGGGATCCAATATCTAAGTCTGAGAATTTGTTCATTTTGTGAACCTTAATTGAAATTTTTACCACTGAAAATCTGAGGGGCCTGAGGCAGGGAGTAACTATGGGGAAAAAAAAATAATCTACAATTACTGTATTTCCTTAGGAGTCAAAGAAAGACTAGAAGAGAGAAGCGTGAAAAGAAATAATGATCATAAGCATAGACATGCAGAATCTCTTTAGTTTGTTATTAAATTATTATTTCATTTGAATCCTTATAATGTCATAGAACAAATTACTATGAGGACAGGGTCATTGTCCCATTGTTGCAGGATAGTGCTGCTAGCACAGTTAATAACTCCCTCATGGATCTGAATGCAGATACTAGAAAAGAGCCTTATCTTTGCAAGTGTACAAATGGGGGGAAAGAAAAAGTGCTTATCCATGTCTCTGAAATAGAAGCACAGATTTATCAAGTCCTTCGTCTAAGAATGCATTTGCCAGAGAGCCATAATGCCTTGAGAAAAATTATTCTGAATAAAAATTATGGAGTTTGAGACTAAGAAGTATTGATTCCCTGCTCAGTTGCTGTCCTAGCCTTATTTGTTGCTTCTGCCTCAGATTCCTCTGCCTTTTCCTTTGCTCTACTTTCACCTGGAGCTCATGCACAAAATAAAAGAGCCTACAAATTCTTAATTGCTAACTCCCCATTTCATCCAAAGTTCCCTATATTAAAGAACTTGAAAATAACATGCTTCAAAAATTAAGATAACTTCCTTCTCTCCCTTTCCTGGTCTGATGTGAGCAGCACAAACCTCTAAAATCTCAATGTTTGGGAAAGCAGTGCCAGGAGTGACAGGAGCCACAAGGGCGGCCACAAAATCCACAGGGCGTCCTGACACAGGGTGGCCATGCACAGGTTGCAGGTATGAAACATCCGTGCAAAATGGTGCCCTGGCCCTGCTTTCCATGGGATAGGGGCTGCGCTGCCCTGCCAGGGCAACCCCCTCCTCACCTTCCGTCTCTCAGAGAGCATCCCTCAGCCCACGGGAGGCCTGGGGCAGAGGAGGACCAGGCTGCTATCAGGCAAGAGGCATTACAGCCCCAAACAACCTCTTCAAACAGCTGCTGGATGGAGCAACTCAGAGTAACCACATGGCCCCATTTAGAACTGGCCATAGCTTTGCACTATTACATTTCTGCAAACCACAGACTTTAGGAAGATGACCAAGACCAGAAGCTCCACTACTTTCCACCCAGCACTAACCAGTTTGGGGTTTACAGATTCTTTTTCTTCTCTAAAGTACCCCCCAAAACCTCTGCCAATATTTAGGGAAGGAAGGGATGTAACTGGGGGAGGGAGGTGTTTAAGACAAGAACAAGGATTTGTGCAGCTTTTTTTGCTCAAAACTTTGCATACGCGATCAGTAGTCAGGGGATAATTTATTGACAAAATTTGTGGCAGATCAGACAAGGTGTTTGTGAGATATGGGACTTTGAAAAATGAGGTGCAATTCAGCCTTTGAAATATTCCTCTAACAATTTATCGTAGAGCCATATCTCAAAACCTACTTGGCCTAGAAACTTCAAGTTTGTTTTATTCAAGAGTCCTTGGCTAGATTCAGTGCACAAGAATACTTCAGATAAGGTCAAAGTCTTATTTACTAGGCTTTCCCCCCCAATCATTTTTTTTTTCTCCCCTTCCTTAGGCCATCAAACATTCCTTCAGTCTGGAAAAAGACTGTAAGACATGCTTTGCCAAGGGTTAGTTACCACATGGGGACATAGACACAGACACACTAGCAATGCTCAAGTAGCTTGACTTCCAGAAGATTAATACTTGCTCCCCAACTAGTCACCAAGACCTGCACAGACCGGTGCTTTATTCACTCTCACTGAAGTGGAGACACCAGTACAGACAGATTTTGTAAACTAAGACAAAAATTATTTACATTCAGATACTGCACACATCAGCCCTAGCAACAGCCTCCCTGCACACCAGCAGCAGAGAGGCTCACCAGGACCAGAACCAGGAGATTTCCAGACAAATCTCATATCATTTATAAGGGAACAAAGAAGAAACCCCTTGGGTGCAATGTTTCTTATCAAGGTTTTCTATGTGCCTCATGGCTCAAACACTCAAATCCTGCTTCAGCTTGAAAGCATCCCAGATCAGCACATCAAAAATTGTGCTGGGGCCAGTGCTTAGAGATCTTTGCTAACTAAGATGCCCTGGTTAAATTCAGGGTGTGTCTATATAGAAAAATTTATCAGCGTAAACAGAGAGCATCAGTTCAGCTTCATGACTACACAGTAGGACAGGTTCCACCCAGAGCAGGAAAGAAAGCTGGGAGTAGAGTTTCTAGAGTTTCATTTCATAGCAGCTATTTTTAGAAGAACAAAAATACAAAAGTGGCAACTGCTGAAAGCATAACTTCATCCCAGGCTTATAGAAATTAATTTAGCTCATTACAGTTTTTGAGCAAAAAAAGAGACAACCCAGAAGTTCTACAAATTTTCCTCCTGACCCCTTAGTTTCTAACATTCAGGCAGACACATTAACTCAGCTCACCCTGCCAATATCAGCCAGCTCCTGGAGTCAGGGTATCAAAAGGAGATGTACAACAGGCAGCCCCTTTTCAATGCATCAGAGGACATCACTCAGCCTTTCCAGCCAACGCTTTGGCTGAGAGACAAGGCTCCAGGCTCCTCACCCCACCACTAGCCTCAGGAACAGGAACCAGACCCTCCTCTCTGCCTCTCTTCATCACCTCCTGCTTTACCTCCTCTGCCACCCTCACCTGCCCCTCATCTGGATTCGCCCTGGACCAGCACTGGCTGCAAATTGCCTTCCCTGGCCGATGGTTTCAATTTCTTTTGCCCTTACAATTTCAATAATCAGGTAGGCTTTTCACCTGTCAGCCACCTTGACAAGCAAATTGATGTTGCAAATAGGAAAAAAACAGCAAGGAGGAGGGGAAGAGAGTGGAAGGCGTGAAGGATGACAAGCCTTTTCCTATCTTGCCCCAGGTGAATGTTGCAAATTGGCAGCAGCAGTAAGGGAGTCACCCAGGGTTACCATGCAATGATTTGGGTATTAACAGGCATCCTTGCATTGTTTTCACACTTAATGTATAATTAACCCTTTGGAGCCAACGAGTCTGGCAGTGTCATTGTTAGGGCTGATGTAAAAGGCAGCATGGCATGTTGCACTGGGAATTCCTAGCAGCCCACCATCAAAGGTTTAATCATATGCAATTTATGCCTTCACAGTTTATTATATATTGAAGCTTGCTAGAACCTCTCCTGTTATCATGCACCAACATGCAACAAATCTGTGTAATCTCCAGTGGAGTGCATTGTCTCACAAGTGCCCTTTCCCCACAGAAAAAAAGCAGTAGCAAGATATTTTTGAACAGTCTAGACTGTAAATTGAATAGGAGGAGGGGGAGGCTGAGAAGGAAAGATATGAATGTAGCTCCTTTAATATAGGACAGCACGTATAAATAACTTACTTTAACTCTTGCGGCTGTTTTGGAGCACCCAGAGGGAAACTTGAATGTTTTTCTGGGCTCTAAAATGCTTCTGTTAAATATGTATATATTACTTTTCCTAGATGCTATTTCTTACTACCCAATATATGCATTGTGCCAGCAGGTAAACAGATTAGGTAACAACAGAGAAACATTTATTAAGATCCATACTCCACAGCAGCAGGCTGTCCAAAGGAACCTGCTGGGACTCTGTTTTTGCAGTGATGGAGTTAGCTTGAAGAAACTCTGAGCTCCAAGTCCCTGGGTGCTGGCTGCTGCACACCTGCCCCGAGTGCATCCCCCAACACCTCCTCCCTGACTTTGGCTTTTGGTACTTTTGGCAGGATTTTGCTTTTGTTGGTTGGTTCATTGATGACTTTTTTGCCTCTGCTGTGTGTTGAGGAGGTATATAGAAATTTCAGCTGGTCTGCAGATAGGAAAAGTAGCTTCTCTCCTGGCTCCAGCACTGGTTCTGTATGGGTCCACCCCATGCACAGGGCTGATGAGTTGAGTCTGGGGAAAGTAATGAGATTAGCCCAAACTTCTTCATATTTGAAGAAATAACAGATTCCAGCCATATAAGGGCACTGCCCTCTGTGTCTTTTTTTTCCCCTGGTACTAGTGACGTACCTTTAAAAGACAAGACAAAAACAAAAACAAAGCCAGAAGCCAAGATTCTCACATAATTAGCTAAGTCAAGGATTTGGGATTTAAATGTTGTAGAAAATCTCATGAAACTCGCAGTCTGATTAGCAGCCAGCTGGAGGAAACTGAAATATCTTTAGTTCCAGTTCCAAGTATTGATCACCCAAAGCACTTTATTGGTTTAAACCAGTCTGCTGAGACACCTGCACCCAAGACAGCCCTGCCTAGACCACCATCTGATGCACAGAAAGCAGGCAGACAACCAGGAGGAAAAATGCAGTATTATGTTACAGGTGAGGAAGAAGACAATTAAATGACTTGCTTTAAATCACAGGCAATATATAAGAGAAATGGAGACTGAATTCAGACTTCGTAAACTGTGATCCAAGATTATTGGCATAGAGCTGGCACTCAGTGCCAGAGGAAAGCACAGAAAAGTCACCCAGAAGTCAGTGTGTTAGAAGAGACAGGATGGTTCACAGTTAACATACATAAATAGATCTTCATTGCAAAATGTACCATGATGTTTTTGACATCACC
Source organism: Coracias cyanogaster (assembly GCA_033124195.1). Classification (NCBI taxonomy): domain Eukaryota; kingdom Metazoa; phylum Chordata; class Aves; order Coraciiformes; family Coraciidae; genus Coracias; species Coracias cyanogaster. The sequence goes on along the minus strand of JAVSBS010006881.1, from coordinate 279 downwards.
TTTCAAAGGTAAGGTCTCAGTACAGACAGAGATGGTTCCAAACAGAGAGGATTTACTAACGCTTGTTCTGCAGCAAACACTGAGCAGGAGGTTTGCCTTTGCTGTACCGATGAAGCTGGAGGAATGGGACCGTGTTATCTTCATTCAGGCCTTGGAGTGTCACAGGAGCTCCTCCAGCAACGACTGCAAGAGATAGCAGGATCTCACACAGTAACATCTGCTGTGGGAAATGTCTTCTCAGGGGATGACTCAGCTCTTCTGCTTTCCAATCTGCAGAGG
>JAVSBS010006880.1:12017-24899 GCA_033124195.1 Coracias cyanogaster | reverse complement strand
TCAAGCAGGACCTGCCTTTCATGAACCCACGCTGGCTGGACCTGATCCCCTGATTGTCCTCTATCTGCTGTGTGGGTGCACTCAGGATGAACAGTTCCATAATCTTTCCTGGTACTGAGGTCAGGCTGACAGGCTTGAAGTTCCCCGGATCCTGCTTCTGGCCCTTCCAGTAGATGGGCATCACATTGGCAAGCCTCCAGTCACTTAGGACTTCCCCTGAATGTTTTATGGTAGGATGGAAATAAGTCGTAGGCCGTATTTTTTTTGCAATAGTTTAAAACTTCTGAATAAAAGCTGTTCTGATCAGTTGTTCATGAGGGAGTCATAGCAAGTTGACTTAGCCAGAGCAAAGTGAGGGGACTTTCAGGTCTTAAATGATGCTAGGTGAGTGATGGGGAGACAAATTTGAACATACTACGAAGCACAATTTTTTTTTTCTGGACTTCTAGCCAATAACCCTGATAATTTCTTTGGGGGCTTAAAAAAGGGCTTACTGATAAAATGTGCATAATGTTTAAAGCTGTTTTTGTGTATGGGAAACATATATGTCTCAGACTTGGCATTCACATCTGAATGACTTCTTTTTCAGTAGTGCAGGCTATTTGGAGCACTTGATGTGGCCAGTTGTCCTCTCTAAACAGGCAAGCAAGAGCTGTCTCTGGTTCATGTAAATGAAGAGTTAAAAGAGGCATTACTTGGAATCTCACTTGTGCCATGTCTGTCTGCACAGCATATGGTTTTGGCACTTTAGAGAAAACTAAATGATTTTTCAGCTTTCATTCCTATTTTGGTTTTGTATCAGCTTTTTAAAATATGACTTCAGTAAGTGTATGGTAGAGCACCATAGAACTGGGTAGTCTTCTTGTTAAAGTGGAACTTGAGATCATATCTGAAATAAAAAGCTCTCCGTCTTCCAAGGTGGAAATGGGTTGCTAGAAACTAGTGGATGACCTCACATTAGTCCGATACCAGGACAGTTGGTAGTGATTGAGTTGTTGACGGGGTAGCAATCAGAGTATATGACATTAGTGTTAGTTTTGGGGGCATTTAATAAATTCTTTATAAAGACCAAATCCTAATTGCTAATTAAATTTATGTTTCCCAAGGCATTTTCTATAGTTTTTAACATCTCTATGTGTAGCTTGTGTGATAAAAATTTGAGAATGAATCTCTTGATACCAGTGTTTGGACATTACAGATAGTGGAAAACAATCTCTTCCCTCCGAACTCTGCCAGGAGGCAAAAAAATCAAATAAATTTCCTTTTTCAGTCATGTCTCAGGCTAATTTAATTCCTTCAGCTAAAATACGGTAAAGGATGAAGTGTTGCTTGCTCAGGGAGGCAGATCCCTTTTGTACATGCATATGTCTGCTGGTCTTTCAACCATTCTTTGGTAGAACTTGCATGGTTGTTGATTTAGAGTAACAGCATGCTAAAATTAAGTATGAAGTACTACTGAGAATGTAGTATCTCAAGTGTGTTCATTTTGCTCATGTATGTTCTTATGATAACATCAGGATTATTTTGTTATTACAGATACGCAAGCCTCTATTTCTGCTGTGCTATTGAAGATCAGGACAATGAACTAATAACTCTGGAAATAATTCATCGCTATGTAGAACTTCTTGACAAGTACTTTGGCAGTGTGAGTTAGTAACTTCTTTTTAATTTTTATAGATTCACAGTCTGATATGTCATTTTGTTTTATGGCCACAGCACTTTCAAAAGCCATAATCAACTAGCTGTTGAAAAGTTGCGTCTAACATTTTATGTGGCTTGCTTGGTCAAACTAAACCAATGGCTGCCTATATAACTGTTAAAATACATAAATTATTAATCTGGGAGAAGAACTGTTACTAATCTGGTGTTAATTGCCTGTGTTTATTTCATTTTGTAGTAGTCTCACTTGAGGTCAGATAAAATCATATCCTTGGCTTTTTGTCTAAATGCCCAGCTTTCCTTCTCCCTGGCACTGCTGTAGTGTGTGAGCACTTCTTACATCTGCTTCTGGAGGAGGCAGTTGGTTGTGAAATAGCAGGAGGGGTAAGGGAAGAGAAGACAGACATCTGCTTACCCAGAAAGCAAACACAAACGACTGTAGTAATGTACATTAGCACTCTTAGAAAAACTGCTGCTCATCCTTCTGCCTTCCTAGTCCTTCTGACTAGGAAATGCATGGGATGAATAAGAAATGTGAGTTTACTGTGTTTTCATGTTTTCCTGTAAGATTGCATGATCTGTCTTTGGATACTACAGGCAAGAAAAGGACTTTCATAAGGATATTCTCTTGCCTTATGAAGTGCCACATCGTAGTGACACTTGTGAATTGAAGCCTTTTGAACAATGAAAACATTTTTCAAAGAGGTTGCTATAACTGTTTACTCAAGCAAAAAATATTTTTTCATCTATTTTTTTTTCTCAGCTAATTTTTTTGTCAATTGCCCTGTTTCTCAAAATGCTACAGCCCGAGGCTGACATCTTGATTTGGTGAAGTTTGGTGAAGCAGTGAATAAGTTAAGTTTTGCGAGAGGATATTCCTCAACAGACAGTATCCTCCACCTTTGCAGTAACGCTTGATGTTCTTTTTAGGTGTGTGAACTTGATATCATCTTCAATTTTGAAAAAGCCTATTTCATTCTGGATGAGTTCCTTTTAGGAGGAGAAGTTCAGGAGACTTCCAAGAAAAATGTTCTCAAAGCCATTGAACAGGCAGATCTTTTACAGGAGGTAAGCAAATCTAGCTTCTCTGGTCAAAGTATCAGCATGGTAGGCTGTGACTCAAAAAAGCTTATCTTTCCCTAAGCTTGTAGAAGGTGCTTTTTAGCATGCTTAGCCTATAGTTTCTAGTTAGTTGTCCGAATTGTGCAATATGATGATGTTATTTGTTCTTTTTATTTTGTTTGGTGTGTGTATATTGTAACCTACTGTGATTTTGTGTTTTGCTGGAAATGCAAGTGGCTGTTTCATGTGTATATGTAGATAACTGTAGTTCATGCTGCTTTAACTTAGTTTTGTTCATGTGTCTTTCACTTCTCTTTATTAATCAACCATTAGTTTTTTTTGTCATACCTGATGCATGTTCACTTCTTCACTGTTTCATTGCTGAAATCCAGAAGCTAGACTCTCTTCTTTGAGACTCATTCAGGTATAGTTCTTATTCTAAAGACCTGCCTTTCTGCTATAGGTTGCTTACTCTGGAACTTTTCTGTTTTTTAAGTTGATAAAGCAGTAATAATAGTGCTATAGAAACATACAGAATTAAATATAAGAACATTTGTTTTTTTGCTTTGAATGCTTTCGTTTTTCATTACTAACTTTAAAGAAAGATAGGCAGGTTGTATCTCTACCATTTTTCTTTGGAAAACATTTGATGGGAAGGGATTGAATGGTATAGAAAACTTTGTATTATTTCCCCGTATTTCTTCATCTTGTACTGGTGTTTTGGGGTTTTTTAATTTTTATTTTTATATATACTGAATTGCTGTAGTCTTAAGGTCAGCACTAAGGTCCTTGAATGTCTAAATTCATGTGTTGGGGGATGTGCTGGGGGAATCATCAGTCTTGTGTGCAAGTCAGTGGAACATATGGTTTAACAGGGATGATGAACCTTAATTTATTTAAAATGTACTGAAATTCACTGGTAAGATTCTATATAAATGTAAGCTCCTCTATTTTTTTCTCTCATTTGAACCTTCAGTTTATTTCATCCTGTGAGCTAATTGCTTAATTCTGGTATAAGCATTCTGTGTTCCACTTTGTACTCTTTTTTTTTGTTGAACAGGGTCTTAATAGGATGGGGAAACACATAATGTTCTTTACTCTTGTAGCTGTGTTTGTAATCCTTTCAGAGTGCAGGCAAATCCACAGCACGTTGAAGTTCTTGTCTGTCAACAGCCAGTTAGTGTCTTGAACAAGGTCAGCTACTACACACAGATTTGCCACCTGATCTTTCTGGGAAGGAACTACATGCACTTATTTACTGCTAGTGTTCTGATGCAGTATTTGTTAAGCACTTCTTTACTCTTAGAAGTAATTATCTTAGCCAGAAGTCCTGTTGCAGGTTAAGAAGACAGGGGAAAAATAATCTGTCTATTCTCTTAAAATATTTTGCTCTTCTTTATATGAAAACTAATACAATAGATTATCTATTTCAGTTTGTCTCCTGCAATACATAGTTAATTATACATAAAATAGAATTACTGTATTTTTTTCTCATTCTCACAAGTTTTAGATTTTATTTTCACCATTTTCTTAGGGCCCTTCCAAAGCAAAAATGCATTCTGCCTCTAGGAATTAATTGCCAATTTTGTATCCAAAACATTAGCATTCTCTTTTTACACTGAATATAATTCCAAGTTCAAAAAGAAGTTATGCCAGAAGGAAGTATCACTTTTTCAGTGTGAGACTTTTCCCTTGCCCTGATAGCTTTACTCTGATTACCCTTCCTTTCCCCATCTCTGAGATTTCCTGTTCTGTCAAGGTCTATTAATTTTTTCTGATTAAATTGGAATGTAACAGTTTATCACAGCACCACTATAGTCTTATGTTTGATTTTAATGTTTTTCATTCTTAGTTATATTGGCTGCTGATCAAGTATAAAACTACTCCATGTATCTGATTTTTAGTTTATAAAACCTGTAAAAGGCTGAGTTCGTATTTATATTGAGCTTCCAGTAAAGTTGGACTCTTATTGCAGAGATTTGTTTTTGTATCAACTGCTGCTCTGTGCATGCTGTGTTTGATGAAGAGGGTTGTTAAAATAATAGTTTGTCACAACTGGAGACTTCTTGGTACTTTCAGTTAATTTCTGCTTCCCAGAATACTTTAAAGCTACTGGAATGAAATGTGGTTTGATTCCAAATGCAAGCTAGTTCTAGCAGGGTAGTTGTGTGTTTGTTTTGGACCATATCAGACTCTAATTATGTGCTACAAAAGGACTTTTATTTGGCCCTGAATACTGATATTACCTAATTTAAAAATTATTCATCAGTGTTTAATACACATTAATTAGTTATGCTACATACATTAATGTATGAAGCACCTTAAACCTTAAAAGCTGTACAGAGTACTTATACAAAAGAAAATAATTATAAGTACATTAAGTGGCTGTTTGTGATGTTACAAGATAATATGCAAAGGCATGAACTGCTGAATAGTGAAATTGTTCTTAATAGCCTTGCATTACTTGTATTTTCTGTGGCAGTTTTCCAGGGTGTACATCTGCTTCTGACCACCTACTTTGGTTTGTCATTAAGTTCTTGGTGCTGTGCAGTCCACTGACTAATTTCTAGAGCTTTTGTAACAGAAGCAAACTAACTTTTAAAGCCTTTTTCACCTTCACTTTCTTGCTAGTTCTTTAGTAACATGCTCAGTTCAGATATTCATTCCATATAAACCATGTCCCCCCTGCCCCCATTTACTACCACCTGATAATTTACCAATAGTCAGTCATCGATACTTGCTGTGTTATCCATATGAATGGTACTAAAACCTAATTATTCATGTGTCCATGCTTCCATGTAAATCTATTCCTAGAAGTACTTCTGTTTGAAAGAATGCTGTCATGTGTCTTGTTTGATAATTGTATATCCTGTTTTACCCCGTTTGCCATAGAAATTTTAAATACTTAACTAATTATTACAAGGCATGCATTTCTGAAAAGGTGTTTTTTTGCTTTTGTGAACAACTTAAACATACTGAGTGAAGAAAACTGGCAGATGCAGTGCACTGTTGCATGAGTTATATACATGCGGGGTGTGGAAGAGCTAGAAGAGAATCCTGCACATATTTTATGATACTTTTTTAATGCATGAAAGTAGCAACAAACTGTATTATGTACAAGAGAGAGGATCTGATTTTTCTTTTCTACTTAAATACCTAATGGCTGTGTTTTTATTTGATGGTTCAAGTAATTACAGTATGGTTCTTGGAAGTTCATAGTCGTTTACTCTGCTAAAATGCTAAAATCAAGGAGTTAATAATTCTAGTATCTAAACCAGGTAGTTATGTACATATCTGAAAGCAAATCTATACAGATTCACTCATTTTCATTTGAAGTAGAAGAAAGTTCCTAAACATTAGTTTTGACTGAAAATTCTTATTTATTCATCCTATGTAATTTTTATAAAAATATTTTGGAAATTATCCCCATTTTGTCCACCACTATTTTTTGTAGGGGTGTATATGTATTCTTTTAGTAGCTGATTGCAGAACATCTTAAATACATATATTTTTTCAAGAGGTATCTCAATAAAAAGGCCGGTGAATCTATCAACAAATCATACTTATTTCCATCACTATTTCAGTAATGATTGAAAATCTGAAAGCTGTATTAATGTTTTTTCTCAGACTCTTAAGTTTGATCTCTGGTAGTATTTACCAGTCCTTCCACATGAAGAATAATAGATCTGCTATCAGTTAACCTTATTTCCTTTGCTATTTCAAGCCCTTACCTCATCCTGTATCCGGAAGGATGTTTGAATTGTTGGTGTCAGCTGACTCGTGCTAGATGCTTAGGGCTACTATGTACATAGAAGCTTTTAGTTTTAGAATAAGCAGCTTTTACTGCAAATGAAAATTTGGTGACTTTCCTGCATATGCTATGAAAATTTTCTTCCTGGATATGAAATGTGCTAGTTGGCAATGGTAGGTTTGAAGGTATGGATAGTAGTGGATAGATGGTAGTAGTTGTCCTTGAGATATGACAAAATAGAGGAGTGTTAGCATTAGTGATGACAAAACCCCTGATATTTAAGTCTGGAGGGTGCAGGAGTATAAGGGCTTTTGTGTGGTTTGGGAAACCGCTTTTGTAAGCGCTTGTTTGCTACTAGTCTCTTGAGAAACTTACCATAATTAAAACAATTCAGTCTTTACTTAATGTTAGCTCTTTAATATAGACTATGGAAAAAGACTGCCTTCCTAAGTTGGTAGTGACATGATTTGCCTTGGCTGTACCTGTATTCCTCTCAAAGAATGGATGATGAAAGCTTTATTATAGTGGAGATTTGACTGCCTTGATTGCCGTCTGTTCTTCAGGTGTTACTTCTGGCTGGGTTTCAGGTAGTGAGCTTGGTTGGTCAGTTTAAGAATGCATTTCCTCAGACGTGTGCCTGATTTTTAGGCACAGATAATGATCTGTAATTACATTTTAGAAGATGTGTATGGGGAGCTATGAGAGTTACCATGAATGAGAAAAGGATATGTTGTTAGTTCATTATTTAAGGATTAGGAAATAGCTACAATCTTTGTGGATTTGGAATCCCTCCCAATTTGCAGAAGATACAGTAAGTTGTGGTAGTGTTTTGGTAGCTGACACTTGTAAAATGCATTTCAGATTTTGGTCCCTGAAGGGGTGTTGGATATGTAGCAGGAAAGAGGTTATAATGCAGTTAGATTGTTTCATCTTTTGTTTTAAGTATATGCCTTGTCCATTAAGTGTGTGCCTTGTCCATTTATACTGAAGGTATTGACCGTTATACACTGATAACAAATAAAGTGAGCTTGTTTATGGTTTTGGTTCTAGACATTATTTAAGGTCCTGGTACTGAACTATTTTTGGTTTTAGATGATAGGTGAAGTCTATACGTAAGCAGAATAAATGAGTCAAATTCGGGAATGTGCGTTCAACGTAACTTCTTTTTGAGGTATTGCATATTTTCTTAATTGTGCTGTTCAAAATGTGGGTGAGGAAATGCATGCATGTGGAAATAGCTTTTTTTTTTTGTAAGATACTTTGAGTGTGAGAGGTAGGTTTTCCCCACTGAGTCATGGGAATTAAAAAGTTGAATTGCTTGTTCTTACAGTTTGGCATAGTTTGTCAAAAATCATTACTCAAAACCAAGATAAAGCATATTGGGCCGAAGTGAAGAGGTCAGTTGCTGTTGTGTTCATTTTCCCACATCAGCTGAGCAGACAGTTATTATTCTTTAAATGAAGTGGCAGTGCTCTATAACACTGTATATATAATATGCTTCATTTTGGAATGACGCTTGTACCTTGTCCTAGTTTTGTTCAGTTGTGAAGCTGGTTATTCTTGTGGTTGTATAAACTATGCCGCTTCTTAAATTCAGCGTTCACAGGTGGAGAGCAAGGAGATACTAAAGTTACAAAGTGTTTGATAGGAACATGGATAGAATCCTCTATTCTTTGTATATGTTTTGTGTTAATTACCTTGTTCTTTGTAGCATTCTTTTCAAGTGACTTAAAATCTTTATAAAATTGCACTTCTGTCTTCATATATATATAAATATGTATGTTTATGACTGTCTTGCTGGTTGTTGACTGTACTGTAAACTTCTGAGTTTATAAAATCACTGATGAAACCTGCCAATGGTTTTTAGGAAGTCATCATAGCTTCATAAATACCTAATATAAATTCAGCTGGACTTCAGATGGAATGAACTGTAGGAATACACATAGTCAGGAATCACAAGGACATTGCTTCTTTTTGGAAAAAAACCTCTAAAGATGACTAGTTGTAAATTTAATAGTAGCAGATAGGTCTGTAAACCTTGATATCAAAGGTTTTTCCGTATCTTTAATGGATATTTTTGAACTGACCTCCTTGTACTGTGGAGTAGGCTTTCTTGCAAATACTTTCCAAATCACACTCTGTTTAAAGGAATAGGAATTGGTCCAGAAAATTAATAGTAGAACCTGCATCTCTGTTTCTCTCCTAAGTAGGAATGCGGGGAGGGCAAGTTAACCTTTTCAGATATAAAAGTCTTCTTAGAAAGTGGTGTTGAGTATCCATGAAGTTACCTTATAGTAAGCATCACCCCCTTCCCATTCTCAGACTTTTTTTTTTTCCTGATAACTGAACTGTTTTACTGTTCTGTATGTGAGTCTTTTGATTCTTCAGTATCTTAATGTTTTTTGGGAAGTTTCTTGCTTTTCTGGATGTTTCATGATGCTTAGGACTTCTCATAGATTTGCAGGCTGTGATTTCTAAATGCTTTAGAAATCCAGTTGTCTTCCCAGAAACATGTTGTCAAATCTTAATCTATCATTAGCTTTATTAATTGAAAATGATAGAAGTCAGTCCGCTTTTCGTCTGAGCAGCGTTTGTTCAGACTCCTAAAGTATTTCAGAAAATCTGTCTCCATAATATTCTCAGGTTTTTTTCCTGACTGTTTAGTGTGTATGTGTATAAAATGTGAGTCATCTTATTCCCTTAAAGAAATCAAAACACTGGTTAGAAGTTCTTAAGACTCAACAAACTGTGAGAAAGGAGTCTTCCATGTAAGTTTTAAGTATGCCTTCAGTCAGCTTTGCAAATCAAAACACTAGGAAGTTTCAATTATAAGACAGATTAGTGTGAGTGAAGTCCTTGTTGTCTGATACTCTCTCTGATGTGACTTTCAATACTGATCAACAACACTGACTTCACAAAACTACCTATGAAGTGGACCATTGATTGAGATAGGCAATTCTTGTAGAACTGTTTAGGGTATGTTAACAGTACACTGAACTCCTCATAGATTAGAATTCTATTAAGGGTGTATTTATTATCTGTACACTGAACTGATAGATTTTTCTCCAGAGATGTTTTTCTATTGCTGTCTGTAGAAGCACTGCGTCAGGATGATACGATAAAAATTTTAGCACTGCTGCATATGCCATAGCTGTTTACAGAAGCTTAGTAGTGTGCTTCTGGTCAATAAACAGAGTAAATTCCATGAACAACTGCAGGAGACTGCTTGACAGTAAGGAGTATCTTATCTTCAAATTAGATGCTCTTTTTGAATGAGCATGTTAATCTGCATTTTAATAGAACATGTTCCCTGAATCTGGCAGAATGCTGAAAAGAGCAGTGTTAATGTTTGGACCTTGAGATAGCGAGGAGAAAATTCCGTTTTTGCTTTAGTGTCAGAGAAATGTCTGAGATGATGTGTCATGTTGCAGTGCTACTACTCTTTCCTAAAATTCTCACTACCTGTGAAGATGGTTTTAGAGTGCCACAGAAGAGTAGGTGAAAAGAATATAAATGTCTCCAGAAGAAATCCCATTGTATTAGGTTTTTAGATTCTTGTTTCTTTGTGGTCTTGTCTGTGTGTTGTACAGATGTCAGGCACATTGCTGGTATGTGTTTTGGGGCTTTTATTTATTACTTTTAAGGGAAAAGCAATGGTTTTTTTGTTGCCAAGCTGTCTAGCAACAGTAGGAGTTCTGGTGATGGGCATCAAGATGCATTAAAAGCATACATATTTTAAATCTTAAGCTGAAAATTTGAGTTTAAAAAGGCAAAAAAAGTCTGAGCAGACCATTTGTTCACAATTCTTTGAGAAATCCAAGTATATTTGATTAACGGATTAAAGTGGAAAATGTTCAACTTTCTGCACAAAGCATTGCTACATGAAAATGGCTGGGTTATCACAGCTCAGCAAGTAACGATGACTTAATAGTAAATATGATTACGTGGCTCTTGAATTAAATTGTTTGAATCTATTTCAGGGATGGTAGATAGATAAGTTGAATGAAACTCTTTATTTCCCTTCATGGAACGAATCTTACTTTAATATTGATGTTAGTAATAATACTGTGTGAAACTCAGTCACTGAATTAAATATATGTAAATTTAGTAACATCCTATTCTATTACTCTCTCAATCTGTTATAATAATGAACAACTGATCTTAACTTCTCTTTTAAAATCTTTGACTCTATATTCCTTTGAGTACAGGTGAAGCTTGCTAAACAACTTTCTAGAACTTACTCTTTTAAGGTACTAATATCCTTTATCATGTTAAGAAATGAAAAATAAACTAAAGAGGTTTTTTTAATGCATCTGGTTGGTGTATTTTGAACATATTTTTTTACTCATGCAATTCTGATTGCTTAACAGTGGACTTCTAGCAGGACCTAGTAAAATTGTATTAACTTCAAGAATAAAAGTAGCTGAAACACATTTGAGTGAAATAACCAGATTTACTTTTGTATATAGTTTAGAATGTTTTGTAACTTGTTTTAAATGGAAATAAGCTGTAAATAATTGGGCGGGTGTTGGGTTTTTGTTTTGGTTTTTATTTTAATTAAGTAGTTGGTATTACATTTTCACTACTGCTTGATTTTGTTTGTAGAGCCAGAATGAAGACTGGGGAGGTTTGTCTGAGGATATCTTATGATTAAGAGCAATCTAAGGCATTAGCCCTTTTGACCCCCATCTAAATGATTGGTAACTACCAAGTTTACCATTTTGGTGGCATGGATTAAATAGGTGCTATGCAAAGACTGCTGCACGTGTAATTAAGTCCTTGCAAGGGTAAACAGAAAATGGGTGATGGGCTTAACTTTCTGCAACACTTGCATGATGGTCTTTGAAGAGTGCTTTGAGTGTTCCCTTTTATTTTCGTTTTTTTTGTACTAACCGCATCACCTTGAAGTGTCTGACTTCTACTAGCTTTCTTTGGTGTTGATAATTAAGTGCGATAATGCAAGTCAGAGAAATGGATACCAAAACTAATAACTAAACAGATGTTTGGCTTTGTTTACTTACAATCAACCTATGTAAACGTGTATTTACTGGAAAATGAGCTGTTTACATCTGCTGCGCAAAGCAAATGGGCCCTAAAAAGACTGGGTGCTGCTGCAATTGACTGTATATCAAGTGCGGGATGCTGCATGACAGAACAAAAGCTTATTTGCATATATAGTGCATTGCAACATATTTTTTTGTCCAAAGCGTAAGTGGAATACATTGTGGCAGTCCTACTATTAAAGGTAAGATTTTATTTTTACATAAGGCAAGTTTAAAACACACATGAAAATTATTTGCTGGGGAAAGCTTAATTAGTCTGCTGCTTATTTGATATGATAGACAAGTAGTTCAGTAAACAAATCAGCTTTTGAAAGTGGAACTGCAGTAATAGATCTAATTTCATATGCAACTTTATAAATATCAGGATTTAGTTTCCAGACAGAAGAAAATTATTGTAACAGACAAAAATATTTTGTAACATGTTCAAAATAAAATTCCCTGTTGCCGTATGGGTATTTTTACCATTTAAGTCTAATAACCTGCTTGTGTATTACACCTGTAGAATTAGGGCAGCCAACAAGTCATTTGTCAAAATAGAATTTCTTACATGAGTTTGGTCATATTCTAAAACAATTATAAGAAAACCTAAATGCTCAAGCTTGATTTTTCCCCCCAGTTTTTTCCCAGTGTTTATTGCTTTTTCTCTCCTCTTTGTGATAAAAAGTTCATGCGTGAAGAGTGTGATTCTCATGATGAGGTTAATATGAACATTGTGCCTGGAAAAGTTTCCTTGTGATTAAAACTTTTTAAAGTGTTTATATTGTTTGGGACCTTTGCTAAGCACAGAGCTCTTACTTAGGGGTCTTAACCTTTTTTGTTGTCTTAGATGCCTATAAAGACCAATTCTGGAACATGCAGGCTCAGGCTTAGAGAATTCTGTGTGACTCCAGTTTACTTGTCTTCATTATGTCCCTGATGAATTCTATATATGGGCACAGTTTTAGTTGAAGAAACGTGCTTTGTACCCGTTAGTCTTAACACAGTGCCATTATCAGGTGTCCATGGGATGTTTTTTCCTGGCCTGGACTATTCCTTGGAAGGAGTGAAGGAATAGTCACCATGTACAGAGCTTAATTTACATGGTTGTCATGATGCCACAGAATATGGAGAAACAGGGATGGCATCTGCTGGGGTGAGTGGAGAGGGACAGATGGATGGGTGCACATAATAAGAGATGGGCATAGTTTGCCTGCAGGAAGAAACTGCAGCTTCTATATGGGAATGAAGGTCATCTGTCACGAAGAAAGATCTCCTGAGGTGAAGAAGGTTGTCTTTGAGCAAGGGGAGGGGTTTTACTCATATAGCTTCTGTGCTTGGATTAACCTGATATTTAACGGGTTAAGATCG
>JAVSBS010006878.1:4710-16172 GCA_033124195.1 Coracias cyanogaster | reverse complement strand
TCAGGTGTAGTCTTGTCCACAGTCACATAAATCAGGGGATAAAGCTCCTAAGGTTCAGGTTAGGAATTGGGAGTCACGTCTGCAATGCTACATCATGCCTGTATGGAGACCTTCCCCCCATGGTCAGGACATGGCCAAGGTCACTTTTCTGGGATTGAGAGCCCTTACCTGGAGGAGTTTGTGAATATTTAGCATGCTGTAAGTTTGCAAATGTGGGTGATTCATTAAAATACATATAATATTTAGCACACTTTCTAGGTTGTTATAGTGCATTCTTCCATTGTATCCATGAAAACCTGCAATAGTGGTGTATTAGATCTGTGAGTGAAGTTCAAATAAATCATTTGCTTGAACCTTGCAGTCTAGTCTCTTTTTGCCACAGAGGGCTGTAACTAACACCTGACTCCAGCCTGGACCTCATGGGGAGCTTATAAGCTATGTTGAGCCACTGCTGAACTCTGATCCCTGGAGCTCTCCTCCATGTCTCCTGCCCAACCACCTACATGCGCTGCTCCCCCTTCACCTCCACCTTGTTCCCGTTTTTATCCTACAAACACAGCTTTGGAGGGCAACCTGGAAGAAGCTGATTCCCTCCTCTGCTTTCTGCAGCCCATCTCCTTTGGGGGAGGCTCAGACCAGAGCCCGGGATTGAGCTGTTAGGAATCCAGGCAGCCCATCCACTCCTCCCACACAGAAGGCAGGCATTGGCTCACTCGAAGCAGGGACTGAAGATGCTAGGAGCTGGTCCCACCTGCTGTGCCTCTCTCCAAGGTGTGCCCCAGCCCAGAGGCAGGAGCAAGGGTGTCCTCTCATTTGCTGGTGATGCCCAAACCCTCCCAGCACAGATCCTGCTGCTGCAGTCCTGACCCTGCCCCACTGTGGTGGCTATAGCTAGAAAGCAGAGTTTCCCCATCCCAGGGTCCTCCCCTCCCACCCCTTGTGGCCCTCATGGCTCAGGCCTTTCCAGCTTGTTTGGGTGGTTTAAAAAAAAACAAAAACAAAAACAAACAATGAGCCTTTAGAGTCTTTCAGAAAAAGCAGCAGCCTCCATTGGCTGATCTAGGCCTGGGGAGGAGGGAACTAGGGTCCCTGTCAGGGACAGAGCAGGTGGCTGGGGTGGCCGCTGACCCCAAGCTGCTTGTGGGGTGGTGGGCAAGCTCAGAGTGGCCCCAGCATTCCCCCGTAGCCTCATGTCTTAGTTTCCCTAGCTATAAAATGTGGCTGCCAGTCCAATACCAAGAGCAGGAGGGCTCCCATTGCCTTCCCCAGCACAGACACAGGCAGAGCAGCCCCAGGCTCCAGCCCATCTCAGCTGCAATGCTGCGTACCCAGAAGCTTTACCTTGAGTTGCAGCAGCTGGGTCACCGTTGGCAATGCTGGGCAGATGGGACACGTCCTCACTATGTCCTCTGGGATAGTGCCGCCAGAAAGGAAAGGACAATGAGAATCTCAAAGGGCTGTTCTGCACTAGCATGACACAACTGCCCTGCCCTGCATAGCCTCCTTGTCCCCAGCATGGCACAGCCTCCCTCTCCCTGATGCTGCCACCAGGCCCATTCTGCCCCTGCCTGTCCTTTGGGGTGGTGGGTGCCCTGTAAGGCTCACCCCCTCAGCCGGCCATTGCTACCACACTGTGACAGCAGAGGTGGCGAGTGGGTGGGTAAAAGCATGTTCCTTGTGTTCCCTGCCACCATCATACCTTGGCCAAGCGTGCTCTGACATCAGCACTGGGCCTGACACATGTTGCAGGCCCTGTGCCACAGGACACTGTCTCCCACTATGATACCCCCAGAGGCAAGCTCCCTTGCCTCTGCCCTGCTAAGGAGCCAAGCCTGCCTGCCACCACTGGTTGAGGGGTGCTGGCAGGGCACTGGCATGCTCAGGACAAGTGGTAAGGGTGACTGAGTATCTGGGAATGACGAACTCCACAGTCTCCATGTTTCTGGTGCAGCCTGGAGGGTGACAGAAATGAAGGGTGGGAGGGGCAGAAGAGGGAATCTCTTGCATGGGAGAGACTTGGGAACAAACCCAGAGCTGCACTCCAGCAGTACCCACTGCAAAAAGCACAAGGAAGGAATGGTCAAAGGCACTGTCAGCACTCTGACCTCCTGCTCTGGAGCACCTCTGGGGTCCCTGACATCCAAGCATCACCCTGACCCTTTGCTCCAGTGTACTCCTGCAGGTCCTGGCACCTACACATCACCCCACCACTCTGCTCTGCTACACCCCCATGGCCCCAGGCACCGTGGCCTCATGGCAGCTGTCCCACCCCAGTCAGATACAGCCTGCTTAGAACCGGCCAGGCTGTGGGACAAGGCTGAGCCATCCCAGCTCAGCTCACTTGCAGCTTGGCAGCATGTGGCCTGCACCTGGGATGGCTTTCCCATTCCCAGCAGCTGCCATGGCTCCTGGCACCACCGAGGAGGTGAGCAGAGGTTTGAGGCCACAAGCAGGCACTGCATGGAGCCTCTGGCTGCTGTGGCTCCCTCCTAGTGAGGTTAACAGGGTCGCACCAGAACCCAGGGCACCACCACCCTCATGTTCCCTGCCGTGCCTCTCCTCATGCCACACAGTGCTGGGACATGGCTCCCCTGGGTCCTCTGCACCCCGATGCACTCACCGAGCCCTCCCACTGCCGCTCCAGTCAGCCGGTGTCCCACTGTACCCGCTGCCCTGCCACCACCCCGAGCAGCCCAGCCTTGGCAGGTCGAGGTGGCAATGGCGGTGGGGAGGCTAGGAGGCACGGCTGGCTCGGCCGCGCAGGAAGGACGGGGCCGGCCAACCCCACCCTTTCGGTTCCCCTTTTTTATAGCTTCTGACTCAAAAGCAGCAGCTGTGTTTCCTCCTGGAGGCAGGCAGGCCACCTCCGGGGGGCCACTGGGGCTCAGGCACGGAGGGGAGAGCGAGCCCTGACATGGTGCCGGCAGCGAGGAGACGTGGGGGCTGACGTGCAGGCCCGGGGCTGTGGGGGGGCGGATAGGGGGCAGCACCATATACCTGCGGACTACCTGGCCTTGCGCATCCCACAGACCCCGACCCCTGTGACCTGCTGGCACCCCGGCCGCCGCCTCGCTCGCCTCCAACCGGGAGGGGGCATTGCAGGCCCAGTGCCTGACGAGCCGCCAGCCCTCCCTACGCACCTCCTCTTGTGGTCCCCCGCTCCCATCTGCTTCCGCTTCCGAGGTGCGCCTTCTCTTCGGGCCGCTGCCGACAAGATGGTGAGCGTTCGGGGCAGCGGGCTGGCTTTATCTGCTGCCATCCGCCCTGCCGGCGGCTCGCTCTGTCTGTCTGAAGCGCCGACCGCTGCAGCGGGTGCTTGGCCGGCGGCTAGGCAGGGTCGGGGCGGCGAGAGGAGACCCTTAGGCTCGAGATGGTGGCGCAGGCCTCCCGAGGGGAAAGGAAGGGCGGCCGGGCTGGGGAGGGGGAAACTCTGTGCGCGGCTGCTGGCCATGCTGACCGATTTCTCCCTGGTCCTCCAGGTGAACGTCCCGAAAACCCGTCGGACCTACTGCAAGAAATGCGGCAAGCACCAGCCGCACAAAGTCACCCAGTACAAGAAGGGGAAGGACTCACTTTACGCCCAGGGTAGGGATGTGTGTGCTCTGGGACACGGCCTGGGGGAAGTTGCGTGGGTCCTGGGTGGTCATGCCCCACATCGGGGTGATGGTTGTAGTCCGAACATGAGGTTGTGTAGCTGCAAGCTGAGGTCTGCTAGGGTTTGGTGAGAGTACAGTTGTGCTTGTAGCATGCTTTGAATTGTTGCCTAAAAAGATCCATTTCCTATTGTAGGAAAAAGACGCTATGATAGGAAGCAAAGTGGCTATGGGGGCCAGACAAAGCCCATCTTCCGTAAGAAGGTGAGTGTTGCTCCTAGGAGGAGGACCTGAAACTTTCTTGGCAATCCACATGCCCATAAAGCTGCCTCCTGCAGCCTTGTGGTGGTCCTGTGCTCAGGACTGTGTTATGGCAGCTCTGTGCTGGCAGTGCTGTCTGGGGAGTGTAAATTCTTCATCCATATCTGCTCATCTTACCTGCTGCTCCTATCTCATGTATATGCTCCTTTTTTTTTTTTTTTTTTGTATGAGTGATGCATATAGTATGTGTTTGCAGAGCAGGTTCTGCAGGGAGCCTTGATGCTGTAGGGGAGCAGGGTCTTGTTGGAATTGGTACTTTTAATGAAAGGGGTGTTTTCCTCATTGCTTGTTAAAGGTGAAGAGTACATCAAAGGGAAAGGGAGCTTGCTGCTTGTTTTCCTTATGTTCTTGAAGTGTTAGTAGTTTTATAATTGAAAATTCTTGCCGGGTTTGTGAGGCTCTCTGCATAGTGAGGCTGCCTTCACTGACAAGGGTATGATAGAAGCAAAGTGTGTGCAACTCCTGAGGGTACTGCAGAATATGACATTGTTTTCTTGCAGTCTGCTCTCTCCAGTGAAATCCATATTGCTGAGCCAGTACATGAGAGCTGCTGTTGTGGGCTTTTCCTGAGAGCCTCAAAGCAGCGATGGAAGAGCAGCAGTGCATTGTGTTATAGATGAGTTGCAGAAACCTGCTGCTATCATCCTTCCTTTTCAGTGTGTGTACCTGGGACTGTGGTCTTGCAGCATGTTTTTCCTCTGTACCTCTATAACATTCTGTTACGGAGTTGGGGGAGGGGGGGAAATCTGTGGTGTTTGTAGCAGGGAAGCAAAACCCAGCAGGCTGGTTTGTTATAGTTTGTGTGAACTGTTTAGTTAGGCTTATAGAGCTACTTGGATTGTTCTGGAAAGCCCTGATGTTCTGCTGGAGATGTTCAGAAGCCTTCCAGCAAGAAGAAAAAAATGAGACAGCAGTATTTCAAGTTGACTTTCCACCAGGAAGCAGGGAGACCTTGCAAAAAACTGCTTCTGCAGGCAGTACACAAAATGGCCATGCTGCTCTTGCAGTTTGGCACTCTCCACCTGTACATTGCCATCCCTATTTCTGTTTCTTCCTGGTCAGTATATGTATGATTAGCTAAGGCTTAAAGCTGGTGGTTACAGCTTTGTTCAGCTGCTACAATAGCCTTGCAGCTTTGGATTCTTTCCTCTGTAGTTTGTTTGGTTTCATCTTAGCAGCAGATCTGCATTGAGCATATTGTGTTGCTGCTCTTTCCAGGGAAAGTTTGTCAGTTGTGCTGCTTTCAGGTGTTTCCTGTGCTTAGCTTTCTGCGGAACTTCTCCTTAGCACTACCAGCCTGTTCTTCCACACTGCAGAAGTGCTTGTTCCTTGGTGCGTTCACTGGCACAGAACTTCTTTCCAGCATGGCTGGGGGACCAGCCCTGCCCCACTGAATCCTTTTGCCAGTGTCCTTTACTGCGAAGGTACAGATTCACTTTACTCCTGTACTGGTCCTTAAGGTGCCTTTTTGTTTTTAATGGAGCGAGCCTAACTGTGTTCGTAGCCTTTTTCTTTACACTTTGATAACAAGGTGCTGATTCTTTAGGAGTGCAATGACAAGCTTTTTCTGAGAATGACAGAAAAATGTTTGCTTGTGGACGTTTTGTTAATTGATACACTTTGCTCCTTTCCTCCCAGGCTAAGACCACAAAGAAGATTGTGCTGAGGCTGGAATGCGTGGAACCCAACTGCAGGTCCAAGAGGATGCTGGCAATTAAGAGGTGCAAGCACTTTGAACTGGGAGGAGACAAGAAGAGAAAGGTAGGTTCGTGTACAGTGAGTGGCTGAAAATATGTGACAACATTCAGTGCTGAATAAACGCACTCTGTCTTTTCCTTCTTACAGGGCCAGGTGATCCAGTTCTAAGGTCCATCCAACCCATTGTTGTAGACCCTATTAAAGTACTTCGAAATGATCTGTTGCTTGTTTTTGTGTATCTTGTTTGTGGGGTGGGACTTGCAAGTTCATCATCTCAACATGGTGTCGCTTGCAAAGCAGCTTGGTAAGTGAACAGTTGGTAATCTGAAGGCTTTTGAAAAAACTCTGCTGATAGCTGGGTTCTCTTACCAAGAAGTGTTTTAGAATCTATGTAGAGCCTCAGCTTCTGATGGGTTTTTGGACCAGTGAGCATTTCGCTGCTTCTTTTCTCCAGGCTTGTTTGAGTTATGGTAGAAGGCTGTCTTCAAAAGGGCCTCCTCTAAACTTCTGCAGCTTGTTTAATTTAAAAGACTTCATGTCTCTATTATAGCAGTTCAATTTCAGGAATGCTGTGGTGAATTTGAATCCTTGGCAGATGAAGTAGTGATTGAAGGGGTGGGGGGAGCAGAGCTGCCTGAGCAGGCCTGTTTCCTGTCCAAGCCCTTGCCTAAGAGAAAAGGCAGGTAAGATCACAGAATCATTAAGGCTGGCAAAGATCTCTAAGATCATCAGGCCCAACCTTCATCCCGGCATCTTCCTGACCACTAGACCATGTCCTTAAGTGCTACATTACTTATTTTTTTAACATCTCCAGGGATGGTGACTCTACCACTTCCCTGGGCAGCCTGTTCCAATGCCTAATCACTCAGTAAATTTCTTCCTAATACCCAATCTAAACCTCCTCTGGCACAACTTGAGGCCATTACCTCTTGTCCTCTCTTTAGTTACTCAGGAGAAGAGACCCAACACCACCGTCACTACGGCCTCCTTTTAGGTAGTTGTAGAGAGCAATAAAGTCTCCTTTCAGCCTTCTCTTCTCCATGCTAAACAATCCCAGTTCCTTCAGGTGCTCCTCATAACACATGTTTTTCCAGATCCCTCACCAGGTTCCTTGCTTTCTCTGGACCTGCTCCAGCACCTCAATATCCTAATACTGTGGTGCCCAAAACTGGACACAGTACTCAAGGTCTACTCTCATGAGTGCCAAGTACAGGGGCACAATCACTTCCCTACTCCTGCTGGTCCCACTATTTCTGATCTTCCAAGATTCCTTGCATCCAGCAGTGGTTTCAACATAGTAGGAACAAGAGTAACCCAAACTCCCCTGAACAGCCCCTGCACTTGGATCTAGACCCCTTTACAAACAGGGAACTGTTGCACTGTGCTAAGGGGCAATACATAAGCAAAGGCCCTGGAGTAGCAAGAGGGTTTAGTAGCAGGGGTTTCATCTGTTGAGTGTCACCCACACTGGTGGTGACATGCTGTGGCTTGGCCATGACCTGTGTGCAGTGGCTGTTATGGTGGCTCAGAGACAGGAGAGGGACACCTTTATGCCCCTGGTTCCTTCACACTGAAAGTGATGGTGTGACAGGCCTCAGCTGCCTTCCTCCTGTGACTGCAGCTGGTATCTCTTTGAATTTTCCTTAAAAGTCCAAGCACTGCACTGAAGTTTCAGATGAGTGGTGACTGACAGGCTGAGTGTGGTACAGTATAGGACAACCTGCCCTGGGCCTTGGTGGGATCAGTTTGAGGTAGCTGTTTGCTGCTTGTGAATAGAAAATCCTCTGTCACCAGGTGCTGGGAATGCAATGCAGTGCTCTCTCTTCAGAGTAACTTTCTTGTAGTGGAAGTAGAGCTCGACAATGGAGAAATGCCTTTTCACATCTTCATAGGGACTGAGAGTGCTCAGTTACCAAACAGAATTTGTATTTTCTTATTCAGTACTGGCTGATATGATTAGCATTTTCAAACTGCTACTTAAGCAGTTAGCAGCAATGGCCTTGGCTTCTGCCTGTAAAATAGACTGCATGGCTGCATTGTGTCAGCTTTATTGAGTGCTGTTAATAATGACAAATTTCACAAGAACTTAATGACTGGAACAAACTGGCCTGTTTTCTAAAACCTGTTTTAATTTCAGCTATCATGCTGTGCTCCTGTACAGTGGCACTAAGGAAAAGTTTAGCCTTTTGAAGGGACTTTTGAATCAAAGTGCTTAATCACAGAACTAAGAACAAGATACTCTGACTGGGTAGTAGTCAGAAGAGAATACACTTGTACGTGATGGTTGCGTAAGTGGTTAAGTATCCATCTGGTCTTGCAAGGACCTGTGTTACTCAACTTAAAGGCTGCTGCCAGCAGTGGAAAGCAAGCACACAGGTATTTCTGGAAGGCAGCTCACTGAGGAAGGGAATCCTGGTGGCCCCATGAAGGGTGAATTGTCATCTAAAGGGAAGTGACAGATGCTGGTGAAAGGAAGATTCCTGGGGTAAGAAGAAACACTCAAAAGCTGAGTCCTAAGGCATGATACTTAATCACATCTATACTGAGCAGGCAGCTGTCAAGAAAGCAGTTGCTAGAAAGTGCAGTGATTTAGGCCAGTCCCTGAGTTGTCAGAAGGTGGTATATGTCCATGCTCTGAGGAGAATGTTGGGTTTCTTAAGCAGGGGTAATAGCAGCTTTTCTTGTTCTTGGACTGTGTGCCCCAGCCTGGCAAAGCTGAGAGCAAGGCAGCCAGGCTGTTTCCCAGCTGTACTTGAAATGCTGAAGGAGAGCTGTACAATACTCCATATATCCTTTGCATTTCTCTGGTTGGTAGTGGGTGTTAACAGGAGTTGCTGCCCTGCTGGGGCCTTTAAAGCCCCTTGGAGAATGAGTTAGCTGAGATGCCCGGAGTAAACAGAAGAGATGCAGTGCCCCTTTCTATCTCTTGGTGATGGAGTGATGGGTATTTGTTACATTAGGCTAAAGGTTCAAAGTCCATGTAGAAGCACTTGAGTAGTGAATGCCTAAGGAGAGAACAAAGGCACCATGCCTAGAGGAAGGAGACAGGCTTCTTGTGATAAGAAGTTTAGACTGAGGCTCAGAAAAAGATTGTCTTTGTGCCTCCTATAGTGCCTTTACTTTCAGTAGCACAGTGCCTGTTGGGTTCACCTCCACACTCAGGGAGGACATCCAGCTGTAAACCCCCCAGTCCCTGCCAGCTGGCAAGACCTGCCAGACTGAACATGCTGGATTGCAGACTAGCCCATTGCCAAGGAAGGTGAGAGAGAAGGTGAAGTTCTGGGGTCCCCCAATCTCCTGCCGGTTCAGCACTGCCACAGCATAGGCTCGTCCAGACAGGGGCCGCTCCCAGAGTGCAAAGTTCATGTCCTGCCAAGGCGAAAATAAACCGGGGCTTGTGTTAGGGGAAGCAGAACTGATAGTCTTCATGCCTGTTTAAGCAAGCTTCAGGAACAAGTCACTCACTGGGCTCCTGTTCCCAAACCCTGAGCACTCATCTATGCTCCATGTGTCCCCAGTGTCCCCTTTCTGAGGAGGCTGGCTGCCTGTGCCACTGAGCACACTCCCAGCCCAGTTGTTCCTACCTTGGTGATCTGGTATCCCTGTTTGCCCAGTGGATCTTGGTTGATGGCAATCACCTCTTTGTTCTGGAGTAGCCACTTGGCCTCAGGACTAATGTGCCGCAGGTCATTGGACATGAAGAGGGGAGCTGCCATAATAGCCCACATTGCCATCTGAGTCACTGCCTGGTCCCAGCTCAGCCCAAAGTTTCCAATCACCAGCTGTGACAAGAAAAAAAAAAATAGCCGATAATGCTGCCTGCTGAGGAGAAACCGAGTCACCAACCTGAGCACTGGTCAGTGACAGGATGCTGAGGGTGGGACCCCTATTTGGGGACTGGTTATATAGGCTGAGCACTAGAAGCTGGACCAGCTGGTTGGGAAAGACAAGGCGTGACTAATGTGGCAATTTAGGATGAACCACCAGTGGAGGAACCTTAACTGGCTAGACAGTGTTTATGAATCTGCTTTGGGATGCAGATATTTCTTCCTTGTAATGCTGGCACCAAGGGGTTTTTCTTCTTTTGGGAGATCAGTGCTTTGGAGACTGTCTTCCACTACCACACCTGCGTTTGGAACTGGCACTGCTGGTAGAGGCTGCATTACATAGAGACAGCGCTTTCTTGGTACTGCCTGTAGCTGTAATTCCCTTTCAATTTCCAGCCAGGGACCCCCTCATCAAGTTCCTGATCCTAGGGCCCTATCTGAGCCCTTCCCCTCAATGTTTCTCCTTCAGTTGTCTCCCTTCCCATCCTTCTCAGCCTAAAGCCAAAGAAAGGATTTTTGCTGGTGCTGCAAGGGAGATGTGTGTTGCTCTACTTGCCATGTCAGGATCATTCCAGCCCCCTGGCCCAGCTATTTTCACAATGCTGTCCTGGTGAAGTGCTGTCCAGTCCAAGATACTCTTGATGCTGCTCCAGGAATCATAGACATCAAAAAAGTTCCTCCAGTGATTGCAGTACTGTTTGATCTCTGTGTAATTGGGCTGCCAAAACAGTGAGTGTGATTATCCAGAGAGCCTGACTGTACAAGAACAAGGCCATATGCAAGGCTAGACTGGATCAGGGATATTTCGGGAGAGAACTATGGTAACACCTTCCATCACCAGCTACTTGGATGAAATGGTGCATGTTGGTTTCCTAGGACGCCTTGTGCCCAGTAACTCCCATCTGCCACGCTCCAGACAACACTATTGCTTCCCTTGGGAGAACAGTTGTGGCCACCTAGCTCTGTCAGAAAATTCCTTTGAGCACTATTTTACTGAAGGTGTAATGGGGGCCAGTGGGATTAAACTGTGACATCCCAGTAATTACTACCATTTCTTGGGTGTACACTCTTCAGTGACTAATGTGTTTAGCACCCAGTGGGAAGGAATGGCACCATCCTGTCATGGTGGAACAGGGGAAGCCACCTGTGGGTGGAGAGCAACATGTTGGTCATGGTCCCTGGCTGGCAAAAATCTGCCAGTAAATGATGTGGAGAATTCCTATTAAATAGGCTGTCTTAAAGTCTCTCTTTTGGTCCCTGGAGGTGACTGTAAGGCTGAGTCTGCAGCACTCTGGGTCCAGGAGGAACAGCACTGAACTACCTGCTAGCTGTGTGTGTGCATTGCCAATGTTTTGTTGCTTGGTTTCTTGGAGACAGGAAGCAGATGGGTACTGCTTTGTTCTTTGGCATGCTCCAGCTGGGCTGTGCTTTCACGCTGTGGGATCCTACTGAATTCTTTTCAGCAGAATAACAACTTTCCTCAGATATACTTTAGCACTCTAGAGGAAAAATGCTTTTTTGTCTTGTTGTCTGTCAGACCACAGAGCAGCAAGTTTGTCAGGAGGCTGTTCTGCAGTCTTAATGGTTTTCTGTTCTTCCCACTTTCAGCCCCAAGCTGAGCCTTGAGAAACACTCCTTACCTGCTGCATGGGTCTCAAGTAGAAGGGCCACTCACAGGAGTACACAATGCTCCTTCCAGTCTTGTTCAGGGCCAGAGACATGTGCCTGTAACCTAAAGGAAGAGGACAGGCAGAGGTTACACAACCTCCCTGGTCCACAGAGTGACTAATCCAGTGTCATGGGTTCAGGTTTCAGTTCAACTCTTGCAAAACCAAGGCTGAGCATATTGCGGCTGAAACAGCACAGGGAGGGCAAGGGAGCTTATAGTCTGCAGCCAGTGTCCTGCCTTCCAAGGACAGGTGAGCTTCCTCACAGCTTTGCAACAGGTCATGGGCAGGCTTATTGCTCCAAGACTGCTGATCGCCTTTGTCCTGGTTCGGACAGGACAGGGTTAATTTGGTGT
>JAVSBS010006870.1:38857-69651 GCA_033124195.1 Coracias cyanogaster | reverse complement strand
TTCAAATCCAGGTAACCATCACCAAGGGGTACCCCAAGTCCAAAACAAACACTTCTGGACTCAACCCTCAGCAGGCCCTTTGCTGCTGCCAAAAGGCAATCACCAATTTTCTTTCATTCCTTCGCCTGTTCCCACTCCCCACAACCTGGGGTGATTTCTAAGAAGAGACAAGTGACACTCCCTTCCCAGATGTCAGTCACCATTTTCGTGTCAAGTGTAAAAAAGGGTCACTTATCAGTTGGGGAGCCAAGTCAGACTTCCCCTCTTCTGCTTCCTCCTCGAGGTCTGCCACTCCGTAGAGTCTATGTCAGACTCCAAAAGCCTGCCAAGCCCAGACTCTCTGCAGACTGTACACGCTTTATATTTCCTTGCCAGACACTGAAATTCAGTCACACTGTACAGGGTTGGACACACGTTAGTGGCTGAGACTGCCCAATGGTGTTTTAGAGGCTTGTTTATTCATGGTCAAAAAACCAGCCACTCTGAAAATATAAACTCAGTAAAAGCAAGAGTGCTTATAATGGGAAAACTTCTTTTCTCCAGATATTGCTTAGAAAGATTAAAAAAAAAAAAAGTTTTACATTCAATTTCTGCAGCCCTGTCCTGAGCTCATGGTCACACACACTGTTTCATCTGAAGAGTATTTATCGCATTTGCTTGAATTCAGTTTCCGTCCTTTCTATAAAATAGTCTTAGAGGTTGACTATCTTTACATAAGAACACAAAACCAGACAGATGGGTCAAACTGAGAGCCCATAGCTCAGAATCCTGCCTCTGACAGCAGCTGGCAGTGGATGCCCAGGGAGGACTACAAGCAGGAAGGGTATACCAATAAGCATACAGTGATTTTTCCCCTCAATGCAAAACACTGAATATATACAAAGTTACTGTTTATTTGAAAATTAAAACTGTCTGGTTTTTATCTGCTTTTTAATGCAGTTACAATTCCAAAAGCCACAGCACCACAATAAAGCAGGTTAAGTATTACACAACAATGAACTATCCCTAACAAATAACTATTACCTTAGTATCTGCAAAATTGTATTTCAAATGCCTCCTTTTGCAAGCCTCAAAGGCAAGATTGTGGTTCCTCTAGGTCCTATTAGAAGACCAGATTTTGGATTTGAAGATGAGGAAAGAGTGGAAGTGACCCACTTATAAAAGACCAAATGACTGTCATTCCATCAGCATTAAACCCTGCTTGAACATAAGCTGAGACTTGGTTCATTCTGAGCTCTATGACAATATCTCTACTAGAACATTAACTGGGCACATGAAGGTCAACTGGTATAGAGCAGCCATGTCTAGGCTAGTAAATTGGTTAGTCCTAAAACTGGATGGCTGCAGCAATCTGCTTTTTGAGAATGGTTCTTTGACTTCCCTATCCGCTAACCCAGTCCCAGAGGAGCTGTTTGAGGAAACTGCTGGTTAGCACAGGCCAAACTTACTACTAGGTATGTCCTGGTGAGTTTGCATTTGCAACCAACAGTCACATCCCAGTGCCTCTGAACACTCCTGGGTATGCCTGAATTGATAGAGAGGCAGCCCACATTTTCACCGTGCTCCATCCCATCAGGCTCTTTACCCTAGGGCCCCTAGACTGCAATTATTCCAGCAGTGGAGTAACAGTTGTGAATCTCCACTTTAGAAAAACAGGACGTGTCTAAGTAGCTCTATCTGACCAGAAAGAAACACTTTCTTGTCACCATTTGAGAGGACCCTGTGCTGTCAGGCCTGTCACCTACTGCTGCACTTCCTGCAAGTCCAGGGCGGTTAGGTTACTGAGATCTTTCCCACTCTTAAAGCAGGTAGCACTAATCCTTCTACTGAAACCCACTGCTAATCATCACCCCTTTAACACTCTCCTCTGCAGCATCTTGATCTCTGAGGTCCCAGGGAGGAGCCCACGCAAGAACCTGGCTTTGCAAATGTTACTCTAAATGAACAATGAGAGAGAAAGAAACCCAATGAGACTGAAAGAACTGCCTGTCCTGTGAAGGACCATTTAGGCAACTAAGCCAACTTTTAGGGGCTTTTCCGAAAAACAAGTTGAAGTACAGTCACAGCCCGGCAGAAGTCCTGGAATATGAACTTAAAAGGGATTTATAACAAGAAAGAAAAAGGGAAGTTTGAGTAACTACTTACTCTTATCCAAAAACACAGCCTTTATCTGTTTAACCATAATCCTGCACCTACAGCCAACGTTTAGCTCATGCCCCATGGATGTGCTAGCTAGTTAAATGGGGTTTCCTGATAAATGCAAATATGTAATGACAGAAGAGTTCAACATAAACACAGAACCATCTCAAATCATAGCTTATGAATGATAAACTTCATTTCCCATGACCCACTAGAAACCCAAAAGCAAATTCCTATCCTAGTTACATTATGCTGACAGCTGAAAGCAACTAAGTTAAAAGGTGTTAACTGCTGAACTGACAGTCACAACAGAAGCAGGGACAACATAGGTCTCACTGAAAACACACGATGGACATTTCTAACAGAGAACATGACAGAGAATAATACTTAGGTCAGACTATAGTTAAGAGCGACTATCCGTAACAGCCACATGAAATTAAAGAGAAAACTTGCTTTTGAGTCCAAGCAATTCCATTGGTGGTTCTTCAGTGATTCATCAAAGTGAGGACTAACACTACTTCCTACAGAGGACAACTGTCTATGTTTTTAAAACTACTGTCACAGTAGTGTCCTCAATAACAAGGCCAGAAAGGTGGAATTTGCCCTCAGTCTCCTCCTTGCTCCAAGCTGATGCCTATTCATTTGCAACAGCGCAGCATCATTTATTCTCATCCTGCAAATATTGGTCTTGTAAGAGAACAGAAATCTTGTTTTTCTTTGGGTTGTAATCTGGCATCTCTAATCAGCCATACAGTGTCAGCAGTAGCAAAATGATTTAAAAGAAATGGAGGTATTTAAAAGATAATTAGTGAACTCATTATTTTCTTCAGGGCTGACAACTTGGCTCTAGCCAGAGTGTAGACAAAGCAAAAGGGCTCTTGCCAAGGGGCTGGATTTTCAAGATACTGCCAGGAGCTCCCTAACAAGGAGAAATGCAT
Organism: Coracias cyanogaster; assembly: GCA_033124195.1. NCBI lineage: Eukaryota > Metazoa > Chordata > Aves > Coraciiformes > Coraciidae > Coracias > Coracias cyanogaster. The sequence continues at coordinate 66,574 of JAVSBS010006870.1, read as the reverse complement.
ATGACCACAGCTTTACATATGCCGAAGAACTAGCACTCCAGCAGCTCTGCACTCTATCAATATACAGCAACATTCAAACAACCTCACATCAAACAGAGTCACCTCTTCTGTGTTCTTACTATGAGTAACAGGAATGTCAAATTCAAAAACTCAGAGAGCAGCAGAGAACAATGAAATCGCTAGCAACAGGCCAGGAATTACAAAACTACAGCTCAAGGATGATGGTGAAGCAATGTGAATGCCTAGAGGTTAAACTAACAAGGGCAGGAAATAAGCATGGAGCTGGAATCTCTCAGCATGCTAGATATATGAGAAATGAAAAGTAAAGGTTGGAAAGCAGAACACATTTCTGGGAAATAGAGAAGAGTTTAAAAAAAAAATACAGGCTTGAAAATAAAGTTCATTAGTGAAACTGGGAACCCTGCCCTCTGCCTGGACCTCTGTGCAATTCTAAACACAATTTGATAGTAGGGTCCTTTATAAGGATGTAATGAAATTAATCTCTGTTTACATACTAGAGTAGCTCTGAACCAAGAAAAATGAGTGGGTGTTGAGACTGTATTGTGTTAACCCTGGTTATGCTAGGGAAAAAAGTCACGGCATGTTCTTTTCCTCTCTAGCAGTGGCAGCCCTAATCCTTGTAGCTTGGGTAGATCTTCCCTCAGGACACGGAGGGCTACTGGGCAGGCACAGCATACCTCTGGTTCTGGCTACGCTTCCAGTGTACTGTCGTGCCAGGCTTGGTGCTGGCACCTGCACCATCCACACTTAGCACAGGAAATACAACTCAGAAGGAGTCAGAGGGTTGTAAAGTTCTAGCTGAGAAGGACCCCACTGTCCCAGCCTAAGAGCCACTTGGACCTATCCCTCACCTACCTACAGGCTGGCACCTATCTATGGGGCATTCCAGTCCCTCAGGCAAAGGACCCCTCAGGGGAGGGCCCTAGTAGAAGCCCTTCTTTAATTTGGGATCCTCTTTGAACTCCACTCTTACTATGCAGCTTGAATTTCTCATTCTCAGGGCCTTAATCTTATCTCAAAACATAGACTGGCTTCTAAGCCAGGATCTCAGCCACATCCCTAGGTCACACAGTGTTGAGGGAACCCTGCCAACAGCCCTCCAACTATTTTGGTAACCCTTTTTGAGCATCCCTTTTTCACTGTACCTCTAAGATTTCTCCTTCCTAGATTCCTAACCCTAACTCTGTGCCTGTACTAAGTCTCATGCAATGGCATACACCACAAAACTTGGAAAAGTTTAGGTGCAGATGGACCTAACAGTCCCCAATGGCAGAGCTACTTCTGTTCTCTAGCGATGCTTTGATGAGCATTCTGTCCTATCAGGTGGGCCGTAATATGAGAAACATCTGTGTATGATCTGTCAGTGCCTCAGGGCAGTTAGAAACTCATTGTATTGACTGAAAGATGAGGACACCTATAGGAAGAGGGCTTAGGGTTCTTCCCCAGGCTGTTCCTTAAGCATTGCTTCAGTAACTGTTGACATTATATCACCCTGTCCCTGTGCTGCACAGAACAGCTGGTAGGTCTGGAAAAAATGACTGATACTGGTCCAGGTCCAGCCCTAGCTATTCTGGCATCGATGATGTTGATTTTTCAACCCCCACAGCTGACCAACACTCAGAAACCTGTGGGGTTTTCTGTTTGTGCCTTTCTGTGTACAAAGAATTGCACAAAGCAAGTTATCCTGGACACTGAATGTATCAGACAGGAGCTAACAATTTCCTTGGTCTCAGTCCTAATGTTCTTTTGAACAATTCTATCCCCAAAACCTATCTAAGTACCTGGACTGAATCACGCCATCAGACTTCCTCATCTGTGTGTCTCTACTTGCCTCTTAGATTAGCCTGTTCTTCTTACCTCTGTCTCTCATGCACAACAGCACTAAGAAAACACTCTCCTACGTGAGCATATTAAATGTTGTCCTCTGTTCTTCAAATATATACGAAGCCACAGCAGTGTCTGATGCTCAGGTGACTATCTCAGGTGAAGGCGGCAAAATGCAACAACTCAGCAGCCAAATCCCAGTTTGCCTTAACATACTTAGGACAGTCACCTAAATCTTGCTATCCTTAAGAAAGCAGAGGCTGAGAGAGATAGAAGTGATTTATCCCTAGAAAGGTAAAGGTGACTCACTTAGGCCTCTAGAACAAGTTAGTCCAGAATTAAGAATAAAACCAATGAAGAAATCTTCTTCCTCACCCCACCTGGAAGACAATACTTACACTGCTCTCCTTCCACAGTCAGAAAGCTAACACAACTAAGAGCTCAAAGATTAAAATGCAGCGCACATACCAAAAAGGCACTGTATCCCTCTCTACAGAGGTCTTAGAAAGACATACCAGTTTCATAGCCAGAAAGGAAACAAAATTCAAATACACTTTGAAAGTCAGACAAAAAAAAAAATCTTTACCTATCCAGAAGTCTTGTTTTCTGTATTTGTGAACTTTTTACTCTTCCTTTTATGATTATTTCCAAAAGTAAAAAAAAGCAAAAGTATCATTCAGTAAGTATGTCCTTTTATCTAAGAAAATGAGCAAGTTCACAAATAGCCCTTATTTCAGGATCATTTATTGACTGACCTTAACCTTACTTTTTATTCCTCAAAGCGTACTGTCTGGCTTGCTGTTTAATCACCTGCAGAAGAATATATGTAAATCAGATATAGAGGCTGTTGAAAATTGTCTCTTTAGAAAACAGAAGTATAGTAGAGCTCTTTTGAAAGCATTTATGATGTACAATCATCTAAGTGCCAGAGCAATCTTCCAGTGTTTAATGTTTCTCTTCACTACACTCCTGCAAAGCAGGAAAGCTCTGATTACAGGAAGAGGAAACTGAGGCTCTGAAAAGCTACATACTAGTGGCAAACCAGCAAAGCATTTAAACACATGCTTTCTGCCTTCTGTGAGAGATTCCTTACATACTTAATTTAGGCACATGCTTAAACACTCTGTGAATCCCCTGTTCACAGAAAGCTGACATGCCCTTGGGGATGTTCGGGTAAGGTGCAAAGTGTAAGGCAGTTAGAGGAAGCAGATTTGGTTCGGTTGCTTTTCAATGCAAATGAGAGGCTATAAATATTGTCAGGATGAAATTGAGCTGACCGTTCTGTCTACAAGTCCTCTCACAGCTTTAGGGAACAGTGTTTCAATAACTTTAACACCACCTTAGGCACCCAAGGTCGCCAGCATCTTTTTCTCCTCTATTACAGCTTGTTCAGCAATTCCTAAAGTTCTGAATATGAAGGATATAAGAACAGGATATGAAGACATGAGGTACCTGCCCACACAACCTGAACTCTATCCTCCTTGAATGATAGCCTGAATGTCTCTGAGCTTCCTAGAATAGGAGCTGTTGATAGCCAACAGCCATATATTTATACTGCACAACAGAAATAGAACTGCACATGGTGCTTAGCTGAATTCCTTCATCAATAATCATGCAAAAATCTATATTTTATTTTAACCAACAGTAATCCTACAAATCCCATTCATTTCCCACCAAAGCGGGAATAAAAATTTCTGTTTCTCCTCAGGCAAGCATTTCACTTATTCTCCAAACCTGAATGATTGTAAAGGCAGCTTTTTGACATTCACTATTCAATATTTCAAATTCAGATTCATTATTATAAAATTTTCGTATTTTAGAGAACAGAACAATGTGATGTTCCATTTTTATAATATTCCTGTATAATCTCTTAGATACTATCATGCACCTGATACGATCCCCCTTGACCTCTCTACATTTAGTGTAGGTTGACACTTGATGAAGAACTGCAGGGTTTATTTTAAATCTGGTCTCATGGTACAAAATAAACCTCAACCTGGGAAATCTGGCAACTGAGAACTTCACATGCACAAAATTAGTTGTTGGTGGGTCATTTATCTGCTGCAGCTAGCTCTGTGTCTGGCCTTCACACATGGCAGGTATGACCCTGGTTCCCTTGGCAGACAGTTTGATTCAGGTTGGCTCTAACACCACAGGGAGCAAAGCGATAGAAGAACAGGTCATGTCCTGTTGGGTCCCAAATTTTTCTTCTGGGTCCTGTTTTACAGTTATGTTCAGTACCTCTGGAAATACACCAGGAAATCTGTTTGAGGATGAGAACAGTCTGTTCCAACATAGTTTCTCTCATTGCAGCATTTCAAATGCTCTTGAATGCTTGGCTCTGCATCCAAAGCAGAAACTCTTAATTCTGTTCTAATGTTATGCAAGTACCAGTCTCATATGACTGTGAATTTTTATCATGGCAATTTTGCTTACAGACTTGGGCACCTGAAAAAAGAAGGAAAAAAAAAGTAAAAAAATTAAAGATGCAAATAATGGATAATAAGAAATCCGATGCATTCAAAATGGTGTTACATGACCACCACTAGAAAAGCTATCTTTAAAAGTGTATTTGATTGAATACAAATGTGCAGGCCATTTTGGTAAACATCTTCACGCAAATCTGTGGTCTCCCACACAAATAAATAGGTCAAATAAAGAAAAGAGCACAGAGAATAAACCCATGTAAAGCTTTGGAAGGTGACTCTTGGAAAGAAGAAGATCTGAAATGCAGTGCTGAATCTTCTAGAGAAGCAGCTCAAGGAAAGCAGAGTCAGATCAACATCATCCACCTCAAAAACTCCAAGGGATTCAGAGTCCAAGCTCAAAGATGCTACTCAAACTTAAATGATGCAGTTATCTATGAAGATGTTAATTTCTAGATCAAACATACATATACTCTCACTGTTTCACTGGAAGTCTTGTAGTAACTGAATCTATATTCCTCCAGTAGAAAGATGTCTTGGGATGCAGAGAATCTGCTCATACTCCTGTTGATGCATCTTTTCAACTGACCAGCAGTAATACCAGCTTCCACAAGTTTATTCCAAGATGTGCAATCTGTAACATTTTTCTCAGGGATGCTGCACATAACTTTAATAAAATCTAGAATCAACACTTTCTTAAAAAGACCTCATAAATGCTCACCTGACTTTGGAGCACTTGGATCTGGTAGTACCAAATCAGAGTCAAATTAAAGTGCCTCTCCTTCAGATATCAGGGAGCCTAGTCCCATATCGCAGTGGTGTAGATCAGTGTAAATAAATTCCAGAAGCCATTTCAAGTCTCCCCTTCCTAAAAGCTGCTCAATAGCAGATGCTTTTACTTAAATAAAGTTCTGTTAGAGAATACTTAGCTTCCTTAGTCCTTATCTTAAAAGGCCCATACGCAAATAGTTTTTAAGACAATGATCTCCCAGTATTGAGGTCAGCCCAGGTTCTTTCAGTAGTTTCTGCATACCCAGAGCCCTGTCCAGTATTTGTGGGAGCCCCTTACATGAGTCTCAAGAAAGATTTCCTTTCCATTTCAGGGGATCTTCTTTATTTGCTCTTTTTCGTATTCTTTTCTGACGTCCTGTAATTGATCCTGCTTAATAAGCATTCATGCACAATTCCTCTTGCTTGTCAGGGTGAAGCACCCGATATCCAAGGCTTTTGACTGTCACCTCCTGGTCACTCACCCCAGCAATTGACATTGATTTCTCTCATCTTGCCTGCCAGGAGCTAAAAACTGCATGTTCTAAGAGCAAATGCTTCACACGGGTAAACGACTTCAGAATCAGAAAGGATGAAGATGAAAGCCAGTTGGCAGACAGCCATTAGTGGGAGAGGCATTCTGCTTCCCAAATACTGCCTTCAAAAGGAAAGAGAAGATTGTTAAAGGTATCATTAAATAGATTCACTGCTCTTTAAGAAAAGCAGTGTCTGGTTTTAACTAGAAGGATAAAAATAACATGAAATACTGTAACAGTCACAGAACCAACGAGCTAGAGCTTGCTCCATCCATATTATGGCTCCGAACAGCCTCCCTTCCTAAGGCTATTATTTATTCTTTATTATATTTCATTTTAGTAAGCAGCTTTGAGCTGCATTTACTTGTTTAGTGGTTTTTAGAGTACTCAGCTTATAAAAGGACCTGGATGCTAAAGTAATCCAAGGACACTTTGTCATGGTTATAGCTGTATCGTATCCTTGGGAAAACTCACCTAGAACAAATCCTGTAGATAGAGAAGCCGCCTTTCAGGCACACAGAAAGAGCAATCACATTTGCAGGTACCCAGCACATCCAAGCAAGGAATATCACTGTCTCCTCTGCTGAGTGGCGTATGCTTCTCTACCACACTGTAGAGTATCATGCCATTATGGAAGATAGTAGGAAATGTGCGGGAACATGAAGTGATGCTTGTTCTAAGTGAGAACAAGGATTACCCAACATACATCAGATTCTCTCTGTAAGGCCCAGACTCTATAGCTGGAAATGCACAGAACTTAGAGGCTGATTTGGGGCTCTGTAGCAAAGTCTGCAGTGAGAGGAGCATTTCCTAGGGAGCCCGCTCCTCCCCTCAGTGCTATATGGTGAAGTACGCACATCCAGTTGCGTGACGGAGGTGCAGCCAAAGGCAATCACCCTTATTTGCAGTGCCCATGTCTAGCTTCACATATAGAACTGCAGCTCAGATAAGAAAAGGTGACATTGTGGCCAATGGCATTTTGCAGAAACCTGGTGAACAGAGAAGTAGGAATGTCAATTTGGCAAAGTATAAATAGCAGCAACTCTAACTGCACACTTCAAGTATTAGTCAATGCTGAGAAATTCATGCTTATCTTACTGCATCAAGACCTTGGTTTAGATATATGGGAAAAAATCTAGAAACAGAATGAAACCATAGTTCCATAGTGTCATTTCCTTCAAAATCAACAGAAAAAGCTTCTCTTAAACGGAACAAAGTGTTTTTCCCCCTAAGCTAACCTTGATAAATTAAAAATCAGAATACTGATCACCAGCAGCTAGAATGGAAAATGGTATATAAAATGTTGCTTTACTTCTCAAAGCCCAAACCCCAGACCTCAACCCCTGTTTAATAAAGCAAAACTCAGAAAGTAGTTTCAGTAGAAATGCTCACTGTGTTCAGACTTCCTCAGACTCTTGATCCAAGAGCTGCTTTAGCTCCCTGCATAATGCATTATGTTTATACACTCTGCCACCAGTATCATATTTTATCCCATTTGCTGAAATGTTGAGATTACTTATGCCTCGAGCTCCTGGATTCATGTGATTATGCAAGAAATCCAGTTTTAATTAAAAACAAATTTCTAGCTCTTCATGTTGAGAAGAAAAATCTTCAAAATGGGACTCCTAAAGTTACGAAACTCAAAGTACACATAAAAAGGCACAAATGACATGCTTATTAAATCAGAGTATAGTTAAGGTACTCTCAAGTCTGTGGGAGACAAGCTGGAGATGGAATTACTGATACCATGCTGTCATGCAACGATTTCTGTTTGCAGAAGCTGGTAAAGATGTAACAACTTTGCAAAAATCATTAGGAAAAATTAATGCATATACCCCAATAGAAATTAACTGATATGTTAAAAAAACTGTGTCTTTTTTTATATCCCTTTTATATATGATGCAAGACTTCAAAGAACACTTTTCCCTGTGGAGGTGCCCTGGTGCCTTCCATCAATCCTTGGAGATTACACATTTCAGCAGGTACCTATTCCGATGCACTGCTATCTTCTGGGTCTTTTCAAACCAAGAGTTACTGCCATTTTTACTTTATATTAAAAGATGAAGAAAATGTTCTCTGATCTAATAAAAGAGCTCCAACATAAGAGATAAGCTAGAGCACCATTTCTATGAAGCCTTCCATTTCTGCCTTAGAGGGTCCTACTGCACAAGTGCAACAGTCTCATATTTCTTAAGGATTAATTTTTATAAACCAAAGAGGAACCCACAGAAAGTTCTATCCTTTGAGAAGCTATAGATTTCTGTAAGATCCTGATGTTAGATATGTATTTAGGAGAAGTTTAATATTTAAAATTTTTGTCCTGGACAAATAAATTAAATGTACAATAAACTTTTCAAAGAGCTATACACTAAAAGTAGGCAGACATGCAGACACATTGCCCTGCGATGGTCAAACCTATCATGAGACCCTTCCTCTTTCTTCAGAAGAGAAGCTGTTACATACAATGAGCGGGTTAATGTTTTCTCAGACTACAAAGGAAGTTTCATCTTTATCTACATGAAGCTTTGACTTACAGCCTTAGCAGGTCTGTGCATGTTAGGCACAGTATAATGTTGGTGTCTGCGTGAGCTGAACAGCTTTGGAAAGAGAATTTGCTTCAGCTGGAGCAGAAACATTACTACAATTCTGAAAATTCCCCTTTTCTCCTCACCTATATGACTCCAGAGTCTGTTCCAGATGAATTCTCATCAACTGATAGTCTGGTTTTGCTGCTATCACAGATGAACAGACTATATGTTTTCTAATTATTTCATCCATCACTGACACACCAACACCCAAACAATTATCCAGCCAAAATAAGACATTTAATGGAGTTCTTCGTTTTTACGACACTCTAACCTGTCCTTATGGGAAGAGATTAAATTAATTCTGCACAAGCAGAATTAGGAGGTCTGTCTAATTTAATAAAGCCTATGCTGCTTCTTTAAATTAGATTATTTCTAATTTATCTTTTTTTTTTTTTTTCTGTGCTTGATTAACATAATCAGGTTCAAGTTACAGTAACTTGTTCCCAGCTTGGATTTATCATTTGCAGCATCTGGGTCAGACGTCAACAGAAGCTAGAGTGCTCCAAAGCTGGTCTTTTTGTGCCCCAAAGCCGGTCTGTTTGTGCCCCAAAGCCGGTCTGTTTCTCCTACTGATATTCACCTGCTTTATAAAACATGGCACCTTTCACTACAAACACTGCTTCATTTTAAAGTGGGTAAGTGACTTACTAAAGTGTGGATGTAATGCTCCTTGTGTACCCAAACTTCCCAGTGAAGTCTGTAAAATGCAGTGGAAGCCCAGTATGATTCAATTCGAAGTTTTTTAGTACTGCTTTCAGAGAAGACGACTGTATGAGCTCCAGAGACAGTAGTGCAAGCACCAGAACCACACACAACTGGCTTCTTACACATCCCAAATGTTTAACCTAAGCATCAGTAGTGGTACAAGATGTCATCAGAGGATTTATTTCCTAGTGGATTTTCTGGTACCAAGTGTTGTATTAGCTCACTCTACAATGCACAAATTGCTTCTGCTCTCCAGAGACATTCATCTTCATGGCAATTGCATGAACTTAATTACCTCTGTAGAGTTTAACTGAAACTGTAATGCTGTAGCAATTACACCAGGGTGACAAAACGATGGCTTGCCTTCAAAGTTAGTACGGCTGAAGTTAGTCACTTCAGCTGCGTACTTCTTTGCCTAACAGAAATCCCTCACACAATGAATGACAAAAATATAGCACAAGCACCAAAGCAGATTACTGAACAGAATTTATACTTTCAGAAAACAGCTCAACCTCCAACTGTCTCAAGAATATTCCTCTCAGGAAAAACATACCAACAAAACAAAAAAGTCCTTCTTGTTGCCATGGTTTAAAGACAGCTACAATTTATGAGAAAGGGAAAAAGGAAACTGAGGTAAGCGGCATATCAGTAGGTGACATAACTTTTCTGGGCCTTTATCTCTCTATCTGCAAAATGGGAAAAAATAGATATACAATCCTGATAATGTGCATTTGAAAATGCTGTATGTAAGAGTGATCATGGACCTATATAATTGATTTCAGTAGGCTCCAGAACAGATCCATACATATAAATAGACGGTTGTGTCGCAGTTCTCCTCACAGTTCCCCTAGTACTTAAAATAATTTGACAAATTTCTCCTATGCAGCTACTTTGTTAGCTGAAACAAGCATTACTGAGCCACCCCGGCAAGCACCTCCATTGTTCCGTTTCCACTTATTCACCCATTTATTTCTTGTTGGTTTCTTTCTCTAGTTCTGCCAACCACTGAAAACAGATCAGGTCTACTGTTACTTTAACTTCCGGCAGACATACTCATAATTTTATAGCTAAATAAACACATTGCAGAAGCTTTGCAATCAAGTCCCGATAGCTTTTTCTGGAGCTAAAATAGCTCTTTATCCCCACCTGGAGGAGGGACAGACCCTTCACGGAGAAGTGTTCACCCACAGACAGAGCCAGTCTCCACCTGTAAATGCACTTTTAAAACATGGCCAGCATCCCACCCAGGACATGCATACGTATACGCACCACAGCAGATACAGCTCAAACAGTTCTGTTCAATCATACTTTTGTACGTGTCCAAGGACTCTTCTGTCATCTGTTATGAGCTTGTTACGTTCAGAACACAGGAAAGTTATTTTTAAATAAATAACAGTATAAGTATTGTAAAAAAAAAGGAAAGGAGTAAGCAAATTAATTGCCTGTCAGAATTCCAAATGCGGCTGTCTGAAAAGCTGTTCATTTGTCTTTTCAGCAGTCAGGAACTGGATTGCTCTACTGCCACTGGAGCTGCTGCTGTCCCTCTTACTCAGCACTGAGATTAAAAAAGCAGTTTTGAGATCCAGTTTGGGAAAAGCAGATTGGAGTGGAAGCCACCAGTCAGCACCAAGAAATAACATACAGTTTTAAATTCTGATCCTGTAAGTATTTATATAAATATTGAATAATTTTACACTGGTAAATAATCACATTAAACTCAATGAATAAACTTTGTAGGGTGAGAACTGATGTTACAAAAGGAATTCCTCTATTTGATCTCCCCAACACAATTTTTATATTTTGTTTTGATGTGAATGGCAGCAGTGGAGTATGAGGCCATGCCACTTTAGTTGACCTCCTACACAAACTAAATCAGACCATTTCACTCAACTATTCTTGCACTTACCTGCATAAATCAATCAAAATGACCAAGAAAATCTACATTTTACCCACACTGATCTTTTCTGACAAAACCTGTAAATCTTGTTACAAAGAAACCCAAACTTGTCTGAGCAGGATTATTTTCTGTCATCATGTTTACTGGTGTTCATTATACAGCTGTCTTTGGTATTTTATAAAATTAAATCTTTTTTTATAGACTTCTGACTGAAATACTCTCTCTGCATACTGGCACAACATGAGCATTCCTTTAGTTTTATGGAATTTCCCCAAAATTTCCATTAAAAAAAAAGTAAGCAACAGATAATTTTTCTGTCCATTTATTTTTCTTGCACACAAATTACTGGGGCTTTGCAATTAAATGTATCATCTTGCTTCCTTCTAAATATGAATCATAAGCATGTGTCTAACACTATTCTGCATTATTATAAATTTTAATTTTACTTTGCCTATCCACCAGTGGGATATTACCATCACAAGGATTTTTTTCACTCTCCTTATACACCAAGAAGTGATTATTCTTACCTCTATAACCATGCATTTTCACTGGTGACTTCAGCTTCCCTTAATAGTTCTCTTAACTTGAAATGTGTTCCCTAAAGCTCAGCTAATGTATGCAGGTCTGAGAACAGTTTCATGTGGTGGTTGCCTCATTTTGTGATATAGTTTTCAGACCATTTAATGCACTTCTGTTTAAAATCACCTAGTTTTCCTCCACAGCATTGTGATGTCCTTCTAATACCTGTTTCTTAAATTCACCCATGGTTTGGACACAAACTGTCCCTTTGAACGGTCAGGAGGCACGTATTATCAGTGATGTCTTTGTCTACACTGCTTTTTAATCACAAGCTGCTCTCTACAAACACCAGTATCTGGGCAAGCAGTGGCTTCAGCTTCACCACCACCACGACCCAGCTTGCCGCCGGCTTGTCGGCCCGCGACCCCTCGCGTCTTGCAGCATTTTTAACGGCTCTCCAGACATGTCCGCAAAAGAAACCTCCAAAGCGCCCCGGGGCCCCTTCACCCGGATTCTCGGGCAGGGGTAGGAGCCGCCCAAGCCCGGGGCAGGGGCCCCTCAGCGCGGCCATCTTAGGAAGGGGTACGGCGCGCGCCCCATCACCACGGCAACAGCGGCCCGCGCCCCTCGGCGCGCCCGCCGCAGGGGGTGTCGTCACCGCTGCGCGCCGGGCGACAGCAGTGACGCAGAAGGGCCGCGCCGGCGCCGAGCGGGAGCCGTGGCCGCGGTCCCGCCGAAAAGCGGTAACGGCGGTTCCCGCTCCACCTCCTGCAGCGCGGCCCGCAGGGGAGAGGCGGCATGGCCGGCCCGCACCTGCAGCAGCCCAGCTTCCTGCTGGTGCGTGGGGAGCGGCGGGCGGGCGGGCAGCGGGGCGGGGGGTGGCCTGTCTCTGGCCGTTGTGACCCTGCAAAGCCACGGGATCGGTCAGGGCGACTTCAGCCATGTCAGCTGGAGCGCTGTACCGGAGGGGTCGCGTACCTGCGGGATTTTTAACGGCATGGCCGTGAAAAATACTGTCCTTTCTGGGCACACTGATCTCATTTCCCTTATGATTTGTCCCAGGCCACGCTGAAGGCAGACTGTGTAAACAAACCGTTTGTTCAGCGGTGCCATGACCTGGAGACGATCATCGAGGAGTTTCCCGCCAAGGTGAGCAGTCGTGGCCTTTCCAGAAACTCACTGCAGAGGAATTTGCGGTTTTCATATTACTGTTTTCTTTGCTCCTATTTTTCTTACCAAGAGTTTTGAGGACCCCAGGTGAAAGAGTGGGAATCCAGTGTTCCCCAAACGCAAAGACCCTTTTCTAGCCATTTAGAGATTGTTTCAGTTGGCTGCACTTTTAGCCCCAATTTACAAGGAAAACTCGGTTTTAAAATGTGACAAATAATTGCATGCACTGCTGATGAGTTTCGTTGCAACTTTAGTAGGGTCAGAAATCACAATAGATTGCCTGCAATTGCCACATTATAGCACATTCTTTTGAGTGGAAGCTCTGCCCAGTGATAGGCTGGAAACAGCCATAAATAGCTGGCAGATGGAACCTTTGTGCAGTAGCGATTGTTCAGGTGAGGAACCATACATATTAACTATCTGTGTCTGTCTTTCCTAAAGGAACTACATGGCATCTTCCCATGGCTGGTGGAGAGCATTTTTGGAAGCCTGGATGGCATCATCGTAGGCTGGAACCTTCGCTGCTTGCAAGGAAGAACAAATCCTGCAGAATATTCTGTGGCTTTGGATTTCCTGGATCCCAGGTAAACTCGTACATTTCAGCACAGATTAAAAAAATGCATAGTGAACAAATAACCAGTGTTTGACCTTCTGTGCAAACCTAAATTCACAAAAGTGAGACAGGAGAGGGTACTTACTGTGGATTTTCTTTCCGCTGCTTGTTTGCAGTGGCCCAATGATGAAGCTGGTTTACAAACTCCAAGCAGAAGAGTACAGATATGATTTCCCAGTCTCGTATCTTCCGGTGAGTAACTGAAAAATGTGTAAGAAGAGAATGTAGTTGTTGTTGCAGCTATTGGAGCTTTGCATGTAGTTTATACGTATAGTTCAGTATAGGCCAAGGTATAGCCTCAGTGCTCCAGGTTCAGAGTAGATCTGTTTCTTTAAACAGCTGCTAGAGGAGGAGAGTTCCCAGCCATAAACTTTGTAGGAGATGGTGGTTGTCAGCAGCTAGATATTTGTGCTGTTCAGCCAAGACAGCTGCATTGTGAGTCTTATCCTGTCCCCAGAGAAAGTAATTTGCTTTATCTTGGCTACCAGTAGTTGCAGGATTGAAAAGTCTTCTAAGCTTGTCACAGAGCAGTGCCTTCCCTGGCTGTGCTTTGTGCCCATGCGTTTGAAGACTGCTATCCTGGGTATGAACTATGACATTTCAAACAAAACTGTTTATCTGCAGATGCGTTTCACTGTTTCTTCCATTGCAACCAGCTACCTGCTATCGAGAAATTTATTCCGACACTTCTAATTCTTTAACAAAAGAAAACATCAGTCAAGTATATAGTCATTGTTGGCCCACAGCTCAGTTACCCCAAAACAACCAACAGCTGTACATCACTTTCCTGCTGCTCCCATTCCAACTGGAAAACTCCTGGTTAAGCCCCCCCCCCCCCCCCTTTTTTTTCTATACTCATTTTCAGTGAGAAAGTTGGCAGTTATCTAAAGAGTATGCATTTGCACAAGGAACTACTGCAATGCAGTAGAATCCTCCTGAGCTGAATGTAGATACCATCCCAGAATGCTGGAATGCAGCAGAACTCCACTATCTGAAAACAGACTCTGCAAATATGGTGGGCAGCCAGATTAATATTTCATTACTTTGTCTTTCAGGGCCCTGTGAAGGCTTCGATACAAGAGCAAGTCCTACCAGAATGCTCTTTATACCACAACAAAGTCCAGTTTCCTTCATCCGGTGGTTTAGGTTTGAATTTAGCCCTAAGTATCCTTTTAACAGTTGGATATTTAATTACTTTTAAATATCTAAAACAGAGAGATTACAAGTGTTTCTGTTGTTTATTTATTATATGTCTGTGGTAAATCACACTAGTGTTAAAGAGTTCGGGTTGTTTAGAAATGTTTAAGAGTCTAATGAAAAATAGATTTGGCCTCTTCTTATAAACCCTTGAGGGGGAATTTCTGGCCTTATTCAAGTCAACAACAAATTCCCAGTGATTTCTGTAGAGCCTATATTTCACAATTTTTGTTCCCATAACTACTCATAGTTTATGTAGTATTGACAGAAAAAGAGTATGTTAACTTAGCAGCTAGTGTACTTGTTGGAAGCAGTCGAGCTGCAGCCGGACTTTGTTTCAGATAGTTAAATGTGATAAGAGTAATGCAAACACCTTGCTATATAGAGAAAACCTCAATTGCTAGTGTTGGAGTCAGCTGGAAAGCAAGAAGGCAAAGATTAATTTGCTGTTAAGTTCTAGCATGTTAATTTAGCGTTGACAAAATAAAAATACAATGCCTAGTCAGCATCTCCAGATATTTAACAGCTGTATGTGTTTTTATCTGATCCTTGACTCTGTTCTTCTAGATCCATTTGAATATTATATGTTTTACTTTGCTATTAGTTTGATTACCCAGAAAGTAAGTACCTTTCACAATTTTTCCCTTAAAACAGTATTAGCCTTTCTTCACAATGCTTTAAGAGCTTGCTGAGATGCTGTCCAGCTAAATTCACTGCAGATTTATCTGTGCTTTTAGAATTTATTGCTTTGATTCCATTGATGTTATAAGACTGGATCGTACACAAAATACTCACCTTAGATACACCAGTAAGGAGTCTGTCCAACAGCATGCCAACACGGAGCAGGCAGTGGGTTCCAAATGGGTCTCCTGCCCCGCTGTCCAGTAACACCGTTCATACAGTTATAACCACAGCTTTGTATGGTGGTGTCTGGTTATTTGGTTCCTCTTCCTGTAGTTAGTGCAGTGTTGAATGCTGCACTCTTCTTATACTTGGTTACATTCACTGCTACAACAACAGTTCTCATACAGTTAAGTTACTTTACCTTTGCTTCAAAGTGTCTTTGTTGTCAATTCCGTCTTTATAACCACTGGGCTTCTGCTGATTTATAGTAAATGGTTCTGGCTGTGTAGCAGACACTCCCTACGGCAGCTTAAAGTAACAGTATTTAACTCCAGGTGTATCCTGTGTGACTGTTTCAGAACACACCTGTCACCCAACATGTCAGCCCTTCCAACAGTGCTTATTTCATCTTGGTGGACACGTATCTGAAGTGTTTCCTACCCACAGAAGGAAGTGTCCTTCCTCCACCTTCTTCAAATCCTGGGGGTGCTATCCCTTCCCCAACTCCCAGGTAATGACTGCGGTGCCAGGGGGAAATTGTGGGAACAGTGATTACAAAATATGGCACGTTGGAAGAAAATCTCTAATGATCTGTATGTACTTATTATATAATTACAAAAATTAAATAGATTTATGTTCACTTAATTTTACCATAAAGATTTCATTTGGAAGTCTGAAAGGTAGCTCTTATTGGACCAGAAGAGGCACATACAGGCAGCAAATATTCATCAGTTCAGCAGCTCCAGTTGTGCTGTGCCCTGCAGCTGGAGTAGGATAGACCTGACTGCACTGACAGTCGTTTTTTCTGTCTTCAGGTACATATGGTATGTGGTGAAGATGGCACTAGTGATAACCACTGTTACAAGGAAACTTGCGTCTTTCATTAGTGTTGCTATAAAGCCAGACAACTTGGCAGTTGCTTATTTTGTTTCAGTTCTAAGGTTGCCATCTCTAATTATTCCTATTGTGCAGGTCTTTGAAATTGCTGCATCAGGACCGTGTCTGTGGCAGTACTGCAGACTGATAGTGCAGCTACTGATAGTAGTGAAAATTCTCTAATACAAGCACCCAGTCTTTTGTTCTTTGTAACGGCTGAGTGTGTGAAAGGACACATTTTCAAAATCAGTTTTGCTACTCAAATTTATAAAATGTTATCAGTATTAGCAATTTTATACAACTGTAAAAATAAATAGCCACTAAATTTTATATAGCTTCATTTTAAATACATTTCAAATATCAATTTCCATGTTCTGTTGAGCCTTAGCGTATACCTAGGAAAATACAGATTAAGGTGAATGATGAATATGGAAGGCAGAGTGGAAAAACCAAACTGAATTAGAAAAAGGAAAAAAACCATGTATTACTGAACATTACATCAGGTTTGTGCAAAGCTGGTTCAGTGCAGTAAGATAGTGATAGTAGTGTTTGTAATTAAAGTGACTAGTAATTGTAAGGTGTTGCAGAAGTTTCAAATGTGTAACTATGCAGGTTCATTTCTTAAAGATTGTTTTCCAGTTTCTAAACTGGTAATTAAAAACAATGTTATATTTCCCTGTACCAGGGCTTACCAGCTTCAGTATTTCTATCTGTTTGTCTTTAAAGGTCTCCAGCAGTGCCTTTCACTTCCTATGGCATGCACCACACCAGCCTGCTGAAACGGCACATTGCCCATCAGCCTTCTGTGAATGCTGACCCAGCTTCCCAGGAGATCTGGAGATCAGAAACACTGCTTCAGGTAAGTGGATTTAGCGAAGAAAATACCCCACAACATTTCTTGCTGCTAACTGATGAATCTCTTCATTTTAAAGCAGAAACAGTTATGCCATTTTGCTTTTGCCTGTTTTGGGAATTGAGCAGTGTAGTAGTTGTTTTCTGTTAGTGAAGCAACTGCTTTGAAATTTACAAGCTGTAATTTAGAAAGGCATTTAATATCTTTTTTTAGACTGTGTATCTAACTATTGCCGTCAAGCATTTGAGTATTTTTTTTCAGAGAAGTTTCTAAATCTGATTCTATTATTTTTTTAAAATCCTATATCAATTCTATGCTCTAAGCAAATGTTGAGCACAGAGAAGGTGGTCCTGCTCACCATCAAGGGAAGGGAAAGGAGAATCTAGACTTGCCAGTTGTTCTGAAATAAGTTTCTACTATGTTGCTGAACTGAATTATTGGTGCTGAGCAGGTGCGAACTGAATGGAAACTCAGGCATTTGCATTGACATGACGATAACCTGAAACATCTCTGAATAGGTGCCTGTCTATTTACAAGTACAGCTTAGTTTTCAGATGTTATACGATGTTCTTCCCTTATCCCTAGCTTGTGACTGACAAGTCCTGCATTATTTTTCTTTTCCTAGCTGAGAAAATATTTGTTTTGCAGATCTTTGTTGAAATGTGGCTTCATCATTATTCACTGGAAATGTATCAGAAAATGCAGTCTCCACATGTCAAGGTAACAGTTTGTACTTCATTCATGAGCATCATCTGATGGTTGATCTGTTATCTTGGGGTAAATCTCCTATTCTGTGAAATTTTTTTTTGGTATATTGGTCCAAAAAGACGAAATAATTTATCAGAGCATCTATATGAGCGTGTCCAAATTGCTAATCCACTTATGAAGAATGTTGTGAGTGTTATCCAGATTTGCCTTCATTGCAGAAGTTGTGTTATTTTTGTTTTGTTTTTTGTAAAAGACAAGTTTGTGGGATGGTCACAGTAACCTGAACACCCATAACCAAACTATTAGTTACAGGAAAGATGCCACTATAAAACCATAGCACTAAATCCCACTGGGGTAACATGGCTGCTAAAAAAAGCTAAAATTCATTTCCAGCAGTGATAGCAACTGTTACTGAAATACCAGTTAGTAATTTCTAAGGTCCGTAACCTATTTTTAGCATAAAACCAAATTAAAGGAAATTTACTCAACTGTCCTTCCTTGTGAAGTAAATAAGCCAAGTTTGTGGTTTCATATTCCAAAATATGCTTTTCACCATCATGGTGTCAGAAGCAGTTCTGTAGCTACAGAGTTAAGAATCTCTCACAAGCTCTTGCTCAGATAATACGCTGTTTTAAGCAGTTTGTGGTGGCCTGTTCAGTAACAGACTACTGCATGTAAAAACTAAGTAAGTGTTGGGGAGGCTAAGATCAAAAACATTATAAACGTACAGGGAATTTGAAGGAGAAAACGTTGATCCTTTGAATTCCCTCTGGGTCACAGGAGGACTTCCACAGAAGGGGAAAGAAATATAAAAGCTATTCAGGATTTATTCCTGCCTGGAAGAGCAATATGAGAGTAGACTGAATGATAAATTCTGACCCTTCACTCCACAGGCTATAAAGTAACAAACATACTTATATTTTGCTAGGGAAAAACATTGGAGAGCTGAAGTGTGATGGGTTTTGTCTTTTATTCTTAAAGTTGATGTCAAAATGCAAACTCACTAGTGTTGCAAAGTCTCCACTTGGGACTCCCAGCAGCATGGCTGTGCACCTGTGATGGAAAGGCTTTGCTTGAAGTACCTTTGGTCGGTCTGTCTGTCTGTCCAGTCTCTGTGCATCAAGCGCTGTGCTTAGGCCAGAAATAATGACTGCTTTAAACTTCTCTCCTCTGTTCACCCTCTGTATTTCTGATGCTCTCTTCGAACACTAGGGAACAGCAGTTACAGACAATGACTATCAATGGAATGATAATGGAATCAGTGGAATAGGGCCTAGGTAGAGCTTAAAGTTCTCTGAAATCATCACTTCAGGATCCTCCACAAGGTGTGATGAGCCACAGCTTGAGGCCATAATTCCCTGATGGTATTTTAGTTCTGTCTTTGATGGGAAGTAATCATGGGCATGTTAAAAAGGTAGTCTCTACTCTTTGGGGGTAAGAACTCCTAAATGGGGGACTGGAATTCCCTTGGCATCCATAAATGGACAAAGGATCCCTCCTACAGGACTGAGGAAGGGTTCCAGATCAGCTGGGTACAGGACTGTTCATAAGCCTGTGATGCCTAAACTAGGCTTTGCAGACTGGTCTCGGGGTGGGCTGAAAGAGGGTAATCTCCGTCATAGTTCCTCAAATGGGGAAGCAGAATATGCAGAAATGCAAGTTTTGTTTTAACATAAGGGTTAAAGGGCTTGACTGGAAACCCAAGATCACCTTAAACCTTATTCTTCAAATTATTAATAATTTTGCAGGTTCACTTGATTCCATTTAGCCTTCTGTGCGTATGGAAGGAGGGGTAATTAGTGGTCCTTCATCCCTGGATCTAGACCTGCTTGACCGTTAGTGACTTCAGTGGCTACATACCTGTATTGGAAGGTGGGATGAGGTTCCACAGACCTTGCTTTCTTTGTCCAGCAGCCAGACTTGTTTGGTTTGATGGGCTGAGCCAGATCCCAGAGATGTAATTTTCCTGTGAAGTGCCTCAAGGAATGATAGATTTTCCTTAAACCTTGTTAATGTCATCACAGGCTTCTCTTTACAAGCAGAAGGTGGTAGAATGGGAATGAATAGTAAATAATTTCTTTTGGGAAGTTACACTTCTTTTCTACTTTACTACTTTGAATTCTTTCTGGGTCTGGTGTGAAGCTGAGGTCAACACGATTTGCTCTGCTGAGTTTCACTGTTTTCCCCATTAATTCAACTATTTTCCCATTATTTTACATTGTCTATTTGCTTTTTCTTTCTCAGATGATCCAGCGCCCAAGCATACAGCATCTCTTTTCCTATTCCCTTCTGCTTTAATAACAGTAAACACTTAAAAAGATGTTGTTTGTTAAAACTTTATGTAATGCTTCCTGACCTTCCAGTGCCAGGTGCCACAGACTCCACCATTGCATATGGAACACCCATTAGACTACAGGCTCTCCCTGATTGCTTGGGCAGGGGAGTCACTGTGAAACAGATGTTGTGTTTGAGCTGTTGGGGAGCTTGCAGCAACTATCCTACCACTCTTAAGAGTGTAAAACCAAAAGATACCAAACTGGCAGTAGAGGAGCTTGGGTAGGTGCTGTTCAAAGACAGCAGAGGTGTGATCTGGAGAGTTAGTTTAGATGCCTGACAGTCATTCGTAGTGTACATTATTTGTTTTATGTTTTTTCATTAATTTCATACATGTGTGTCACTGTCGCTACAGTATCCTCTTCATCACATCGTCCAAAGATGGTCTACCTTATTCACCCTAGAAGGGATCTGGCTGAGGCTTGCAGAGACTTCACTGTTAAGGCAAGATGCCTTTTTCATCAGCATATAACATTGTATGTTAGGTACATCTTTTGCCTTTTTATACAGGTGATATTTCCCAAATAGTGAAAGTATTTTCCTCTTGGGAGGAAGCTCACAAAACCTACAGCCTCCCCAAATGGCCTTTAAGTAGAAAGAGAAGACAGGATTTCTCAGAACTGGAAACTTACTGGACAGTCTCACAGTGATTATAAAAGGCCAGACTTTTTTTCTTCTTCTTTCTTGGGAAGAAGAAACTATCAATTTGGCTTTCTTCCCCATATACAAACCTTGCTGCTCCAGCAGCACAGGGAGAAATGACAAAGTTTTCAAAATTGTATTAAAAAAGCTTGCAGAATATTAAATGCTTTTACTCCATTATTTAATAAAGCACCATACCCATGTGTAAGTTCTTGTCGGTGCAGTTCAGTTAACTTCTAAAATGAGGGGTTTATTTGGCAAAAGCTCCATGTCCCCTACCAGTACTTGCTTTGAGGGCAGCAAAGAATAGCTATACTTGTAACACCTGCTCCAACTTGTATTTCCAAGTTGGTAAAGGTATGACATACTGTGGAATCAAGCTAGTGAGCACCAGAAAGAAGAGGATACTGTGGCTGCAGCTGTTACTGTGATACGTTGTCCCTGACTGTATTTGTGATGTTCATATTTTCCCCCCACCCTTCTTCCTTGGGCTCATTCTCACTTTTTTTTTTCTCTTGCTCTCTTCTCTCCTTTTTTCCCTCCCCCCTTCCTTTTTGTTTCTGTTGTCTCAGCTGGAGGTTCTCCACTACCGACTCAGTATCTCCAGTAAACACCACGGTAGTCCTGCCCAATCCAGCTACCAGGCCCTCCACGCATACCAAGTATTATCATCTTTTCATTTGGTTTCCTTTTGAAAAATCTTGTTCCATCATATAATCTGCAAAGTGTATTGGCGCTAGCTGTACAGCAGTTTTTTCTGCTAAGGTGTGGTTTTACAATGTGATTGAGAACATTGCACTGAGATTTACTAAATTTTTGGAGCAGTATTAGCGAAATTCATCTAGAAAATAGTTAACATCTAGCATATTATGAGGAACTCATAATATGGAACTCCATTTTAAGAGATGCATTCTTGTAATGCATTGTAGAAGGAGGCTTATCAGCTATGCTGACATGTTTTAAACACCAAACCTGCCTTCACTGATGGCAGATTTCTGCCCTGCACCCACCAGTCATTAAAGCAAACCTTGCATGGAAGAGAAGATCAGAATTTGCATGGCTGTCACCTCAAATTAAGGTAGGTAATATCTAGGGGGTTTTTAGCCAGTGAAATGTCATTGGAGAGTACTAAATTTGTAGTGGCTATGTGAACTTGACTATCCAGTTTTGCAAAAGCACCCAAGTAGTACATTTGCAGATTGTTCAGGAAATGTGCATGCAAAAACATTCCTGTTGGAACAGATTGCTGATTCCTCTTTCCCTACTTCAGCCCTTTATTCATTGGGTCTTCATTTTGGGAAAGGGGATGGCTGAGCATATGTACTATAAAGCTCTTTAGCACTACATGGAATCTTCCTGCTGTTTAATTTTTTTTTTTTTTTTTATAAAGTGCTATGATACCTCAAGGTACTGCTTAGAAAGGAAAATGGGAAATACTACTTGTCTAATTAGCGTGTTAAGAAAAGAATGGCATACATCCTCCTGCAAGCTAAGGTTTGACAACAAAAACACTTGTGAGGAAAAACACTTTTTAAGCCAGTAATGTCCATAATGGTGCTGATCCAGGCTAAGAGGAAATTCTAAGAATTGTCAAGTGGAAAGGTTACTAGTATCACCTAAAATGATGTATGGAAATAGTGGTACTGGTGGTTTTCTAAGTTCAAAAGATACCTTGAAGGGGAGCTTGGAATTTTTTTAATTACACCTTTCCAAGGCTTATAACAGAGTATTCAACCTCTCTATCCTGATCTAATCACCTAGAACTGAGTAACTTCTCAGAGTTCTACCTTTTTATATTTTACATAAAACTCCTCTAGAGACATGCTGACTTACCAGGAGCTGTCAAGAACACAAGACCATCCTTCATTAGAACTGGTGACAGGTTATCCTCTCTGTGAGGAGAGTCTCAGATCCGGCTGTATACATGACTATACCTGTCATCAAGTCTTGAACCTTTTCCTGGAGTGAACTTTACAGTGTATTAAAAATGTTAAAGAGATTGTAAAAACATGTCTGCTTTGTCGCAGGCATTGCAGAGAAAGGACACACCAAGACACACACAGACCCAAGCCCCCTTCCTGCACTGGAAATGGATTTAAGAAGTAGAAGCTTTTTGTTGTTGTTGTTAAACAATGCCTGCCAGTCTCCTGGAGTCATATTCTTACCTCAGCCTGGCTGCATTTGGCATCCTGGAAACATCCTGCAGCTATTCTCTAATACACTTTCCAGCATCTTCCATTATACTTGCAGCTGTAACTTTGTTTCATGTAGATTCTTCGCAACTTTCGAGAAACTTGAGAGCTGTGAAACTTAGAATATAAATGATACCTTAAAATCTGCCTTTAATAGTAGATTTAGATTAGTTCACTACCCTTAAAGCAGATTACAGTAGCAAAGGAGTTTGTGCTTTGTCCCCAGATTCTGGAGCAGACCAGCTCTGGTGCTGAGCACTCAGGAGAGCTAGTTGACTTAACCTCATTCATCTCCCTGCTATATCATACACTCATTCATTTATTACTAACATCACTGTGGCTTACCATTGTTGCTCCACCCAGGCTACTTCTACCCATAATGGTGCTAGAAGCAACAGGATCACACAACAGGATTTGAAGCAGTTCTTATTATTACCATAACTCTTTCTAGGATTATTCTTCCTTATAAGGCAGATGAGTACCAGCATAGGAAGGTGAACTCAGTAAAGCCACAAACAAAGGATCTGTTGTGCTGTCCACAGCAATGAACTTAGGCTGAATACTCTTTTTTCAGAAAGGGGTAAGTTAAAATCTACAAGTTATTCTGTTCTTTAATGGTAGCCTGAAATTATTATCAAAAATAAGCTACGGTTTTGTAGTGAACCGATGGCAGAAGATTAATGCAGCTTGTCCTGGGGGTCAAGTCTGTCTAAATCAGGTGGCACCAAACTATGTTCAAGAACCTAGAAGGAGGAGAGCATTTCTTGTGTTTCGATTTCCGATCTGAGAATATAATTTTCCTGAATTATCTCCTGGACATTTAGCATATGATACTCATTGTCTTCCTGTCTTTTGCTTTGAATCTAGGAGTCATTTAAGCCCACTGAAGAGCATGTGCTAGTGGTAAGACTGCTTGTGAAACATCTGCATGCTTTCAGCAACAGCCTGAAGCCAGAGCCTCTCTCCCCTTCAGCCCACTCCCATACAGCCAGCCCGCTCGAGGAGTTTAAAAGGTAGGTACATGAGCAGTCTCTCTGAAACACATAGAACTTCTCCCTGAAAAGCTCTGTTTTCACCGAGAGGTTGAATTAGGTTGTTTTGATGGCTAAATACAGAAGTACATTATTAAAAGTACGTGACAGCTAAGGGATTGTTACTCACATCCACTAGATGGGTGTGGGGGGGAAGTACAGCTTCAGGAGGGGGCATGTCTTGCTGTTAGAGTAGTCTGTATCTTGCCACAAGACAGAGAAAATAAAATGCTATAAGAAGATTCTGACCAAGGTTAGTTGAGAATTTTATCTTTACGTATTTTAAGTTGAAATTCAATGGCCAGAAGTAGCTTCAGTTAGTTAAGAAAGAAGTAGTTTGGGTCAGTCCTTTCTATATTTGCAGAAGTGTGCTGGGTTGTTGGTTGGATTGGGTTTTCGTGGTTTTAAAATTTGCTACTGGTTTATACATGTGGCTGTTTTTGAATCTGTTTGCAGGGTTGTAATTCCTCGGTTTGTCCAGGAGAAACTTTATATCTTTCTGCAACACTGTTTTGGCCACTGGCCTCTGGATGCCTCTTTCAGAGCAGTATGTACCTGCTTCTCTTTCCAAGTCTGTACTCAACAGAACTAGTAATTAGTTATTGCTGTTTAGCAGCATTTCTTGGTCTTTAAACCTTTTTTCTTCTAGAGCAGTGAAATTCTTTACATAATATGTGTATTTCATGATAGAGTGCCACTTAGATATAAGAAGGATGTTGAATAGATCTTGGTGAGAATTAGTACGGGTTGATGGCTGATTTTCCTGACACTGAAAATGGCCACTAATTGAAAAGAAGTAGATGTTACTCATAAATCATACATTCTTATAGGTCCCAATTTCTAAATATTTAATGTAAGTCATAAACAAGAGTCATATATTAATTCATGATATCAAAATACTGCAAATACTACCTCCTGCAAGCAGGAAAAGAAACACATCAGACAGTGACTCTTGTAATTAATGTAGGAATTTAAAAATGCAATGTAAGAGGGCTAGATCTTGCTCACAGGACTGATAGTTAGCTGTATCACAGTGTTTGAAGCACACGTTAGTTAGGCAGCGTCAAAAGAAATGTTTACAGAGGTCACAGCAAACCTGTTCTTGGCTTCAGTGCAGTCAAGACTCTACTGTTTCCTCAGGATGGTGGGTGTGTCTATGCAGAAGATAAGAGCTGAAATGATATTAATGTAGCATCTTGCTTACTTCAATAGGAATTTGGTGAATGCTGTCAGAGCTCTTAAATGTAGCTCTTGTAGTAGCTGTTTGAGTGCCAGCTCATTTGAGTATTACAGAAAATCCAGATTGGTCCTAATGAACCTGCACACTTCAGTTCTTTTTCAAAGATACTCAGATTATTAGAGAGCTTTATTCCTAAAAACTTCCAGGTGTCATTAAGATAATATTCACTAGGTTTAAAACAAACAAACAAAAACCCCTTTGGGTCTTCCTTTCCCATAAGTATCGATACTCATGTATTTCTATGTGTGATTTTTGTCTAGGTTCTTGAGATGTGGTTAAGTTACTTGCAGCCTTGGAGGTATGCTCCAGAAAAGCCACCACAAAGTGCAGAGCTCTTGCCTCGCAGTGTATCAGAGAAATGGTAAGGAGGAAAGCAACTGTGAATAATCTGAACCAAACCTCAAGTTTATGTAGATCCTGAGTAAAACAGCAGAATTTCAGGAAGCATCCACCAACCTGAATTAGCTTCTCAGAGATGACTTGTTACAACACAGTCTTTTGAGGGGAGTATTCTTTGGCCTCACTGCAAATAGACCATCTTTCCAGAGACAGTGTAAAAACATTCCCTTAATGAGTCATCTGGCAGAAGACAAAATGATAATTACTTAAATAGCTGTACTCACAAATCCTGTACTCACTTTGACAGGGCTGCCTTCATTCAGGAAAATCTACTCATGTATACTAAGCTGTTTGTAGGATTTCTGAACAGAGCTCTTCGCACAGACTTGGTCAGTCCAAAAAATGCTCTCATGGTGTTCCGAGTAGCCAAGGTCTTTGCTCAGCCCAATCTGGCTGAAATGATCCTGAAAGGTAAATGGTTATTTTGACATTTTACGCTGTCCTATCTCAATCTTTCCTCACAATGGCTACCTCTTACCTCAGAAGCACTGAGGTGAATAGACTCTCCCATTTTGCCATTCAGAAGTCTGTCTTCACTAAATTCATATTGGTTTAATATGTGTGTAGTTCTTTTCTAACCACTATTATTGAGATTTCATTCCACAGTTTTTCTTTAAAGAATAAAGAACACAATATTGGGTGTTTACAGTAAAGTCAGTTTTTCTTACACTTGTCTTACTTGGTTATTTGCCTCAGGATTAAAGGGTTTTATATCTCTAAAGGTAGCTCTACTTAGCAAAATAGCTAGTTAGCTAGTCACGTATGCACATCAGGATAATTAGGATACAGTAAATTTGAAAGAAGCAAGATCTGACAAGTATCAATGTCTTAAGTGTCATGATTCTCCACTGCCTTTATCGAAAAAAAAGTTACAGGCTTAAAATGCTGTCTGTATGGTCTGCATTTAAATGCACTCTGGCATTTCCTGCTGTGGGCAGAGAGGATTAAATTTAAAAAGGTATTTAAGGCCCCTTTCTCTCTGGAACTACCTGCCTACCTAAAAGCACATTGCCAGCAGACTCAAGATGTTTTGTAGCTAGACCTTCCCTAGGTGAAAACAGGAGTATTATGTAACCATCCTCACTACTTTTCTCAAATTCTAGGAGAACAGTTATTCCTGGAGCCAGAACTTGTTATTCCTCACCGTCAACACCGGCTTTTTATGACCCCTACACTCGGTGGGAGCTTCTTGTCGTCATGGCCTCCAGCTATTACAGATGCCTCATTTAAGGTGAAGAGTCACGTTTACAGCCTGGAAGGACAGGACTTCCAGTATAAACAGATGTTTGGCACAGAAGTCAGAAATCTGGTAAGCAACAAGTTTCTTGTCATGTGTCTTTCTACTTCAACAGGTGTTTTGTTAATGCTGAGCATCCATATTATGACAAGTTAAGAGTGGAAAACTTCACACCCTGTGCTACTGTATAGTTAAGTTTACTGATGGTGACTTATGGAACCTGAGGGGGTCTCAATCCAGCACAGCTGTAAAAAATCTGCTTGCTTTTTGCTAAATAAGTTAATATTAGAGCTTGCTGCCCTAGAGTAGTATATTGTATTTCCCCTCAAACATGCTTACTGTGAACTTCTGATTAATTGCATTGATTAGTACCTATCAGCCGGCCAGGTAAAAATAGCCATAGGGAAAAGTAGCAGAAAAAGCTAAGAAGCACTCAGGTTTCTTAAATGCTTCAACAGCAAAGAACTACCTTTGCCCTAGTGGAAATGCAACTAACAGTCTTAGCACAAGTCCATAGGAGCTAAAAGAGGGAGTTTGCTGGGTTGGCTCTCACTGCCAGGTATCAAGGCACAGTTTTACCCATGTACTGATGCTTAGTTGTCCTTCATGTTGGTCACACACTTTTTGTTTGTTTTAGGTGTTAAAACTGGCTCAGTTAATTTGTCAGGCGCAGCAGACGGCAAAATCCATATCAGACCATTCTGCAGAGACAATGGCTAGCCATTCCTTCTTTTCATGGTTTAGATTTACACCATCTGAGATGAATGGTTCCTACACAGGCAATGACCTTGATGAAATTGGGCAAGACAGTATCAAAAAAACAGATGAATATTTAGAGAAGGCACTGGAATACTTGTGCCAAATCTTTAAGGTACGTAACATCTTTCTAAGAACCTTCCCCATGCGGCAGTGTGAACAAGAGTCAGAATTCCTCAAATGTACTTCTGTCTCTATTGTACTTTGTGGGGTCTGCTTGAGGGCAGGAAGGCTCTGCAGCAGGATCTGGACAGGCTGGAGCGATGGGCTGAGCTCAGTTGGATGAGGTTTAACAAAGCCAAGGGCCGGGTCCTGCACTTTGGTCATAACAACCCCCAGCAA
>JAVSBS010006870.1:5518-38757 GCA_033124195.1 Coracias cyanogaster | reverse complement strand
GGAGTTAGGGAAGCAACTGCCCGTGTAGTTATGCTGGTAGATCAGACAGGCAGTGGCAGAGCTTGGGTAGGGAATTACCATCAGCATTTGGCTGCGGCATGCAGAACAAGAGCTGTGAGCAGAGACTAGCAGAGACAAATCTAGGCACTGTCACCATCCTCTGATGAAGCAGGCTTTAGTTCCAATGGAGAGGGTAGTTCATGTATGAAGCAAAATCCATAACCTATACTTGATCTAAACTGAGAGAGCCACAATAAGTTTGTGCTTGCTATCCAAAATGAAATTAGTTATGGAAACATAACTGTTTAACAACATAACTGTTGCTGTTAAACTGGAAAAAGCAAAACAAAGCAAAAGCAAGTCTAATCTCTTCTTAGAACCCACCTTTTTGTGTTTAAAAGAAAAAAAAGTACAGGGCTGGCATAGGTATACTTTGAAGTGCAAGTTAGGGAAGCCCAAGAGGTGAGCTAAAAACCTGCCACAGTATGTAGAGGCGCAAACCAGCAAGTTAACTATTTGGCAGTTGACTGTGCCATGAAAGGAAGGGGGTGTTACTCAGACTGTAGAGTGTGTCTTTCAGTGGTAGTGCTGGACAGTACAAAATCTTGCTTGATAGGTAAGAGCAGCCTGGTTAAGGTGTTGTTCCCCCTCCAAGTTCTGCTACAATAAAAAATCATGTGTGTCTCTTAGGTACTTAAAAATATATTGTTGGATTAGCTTTTCTTGTATAAAGATTCAGGAATTGCTGATGAGACCAAAACCTGCAGCTTTAGAGAGAATGTATCTGAAGAGTCAGCAGTGATATGCTACCACAGGCTGCTTCCGTGCATGCCTGTAGTAGGAAGTTAGCTTTTCTAGTGCAGCACAACAGAGCGAGTTGATGGAAAGCCGAGTGTGATGCAGGCTTGGCTAATTGGAGCACTCCTGGGAGGATGTGAATTGCACAGTTTCCATAATGAGTAGAGAGAAAAGATAGTTTACATCCCCTAATGTAACAGCGTCAGAACAAGATTAATAGCAGAAGCACAGCAGCGGTGTCTATCAGACACTTCATTATTAAAGGGCCTGAGTTTTGCTAATGGTGTTTTGCTGGTGATGGGTGCTGTGAGTCAGTAGGCAAAATCCCTTCCCTGGGTCTGCCCCAACTTTCTTATCACCAAAGCTCAAGCTTATAATGGACACATGAACACAGAGCTTTTCCTCTTATGAGATGCAATTAAATTGTGGTTCAGCTTCCAAACTACACTGGAAGTGAAGGCATCTGAATGCACAATTGTCCATGGATTTTTTTTATCCTGCTGCTGCTTTATACAAGGTCATCTCAGGAAAGTTAATGAAGAGTCATTAATTTGAGGCTAGGGAGATGGATGGATTTGTGTAAACGTGCCATTTTCCTTTGTGTTTTGAGCACACTATATGCTCTGGCCAGGTACTCAGTGATAGGAAGCTGTATCTCAGCCTAGAGAACAATTGTGCATACAACCTTGGCAAATTTAGGAAAGAGTTGCCTCTGTTGGCCGTTGTTGCCCTGGAATGGGATGGCAGAGAGTGTTCCAAATCAGCATGCATGCACCAGACTTGACCAGGAGGCCTTTGCTCTGAGAAGCACTGTAGAGCTAGAAACCAAAAGAGGTCATTTTGCTATCCTTTCAGATATTTATTACAATAACTATGGTGTTGTGTATAGAAACTGCGGTGGTGTTTACAACCAAAGAGGGAAAAGTCCTTTGAGTCCCCCCTGCTCTAGGTAAACTGTATACCCTTTTGTGCTGGTTTTGGGGGAAATCACAACCAGCCATTTCTTTTGATCTGTGCTGGCAAAAAGACTGCATTTTAATGTCCTGTTTGTGGGAGGTGCCTTTTTCATACAAATAGTACATGAGTTAACACATGTCCCTAATCCCAGTGCATGATAGGTAAAACCTAACCCCATACTGGTAAAGTAAAAGTTTTAGTGCAAATTTACTCGGTTTTTGTATGTAAATCTGTATCCCCTTCCTGGATGGATTTGTGTTTCGGTTGGCACATGCACCTTCAGCTCTTGCAAGACCTGACACCGACTGCCCAGATTCAATACCCTCATTGGTGCTGGAAGAACTCTACCATTTCCAGTGTCTGATACAGGGAGGAGGACATGGAGGTCCCACTTTGCTCTGTCCTGTTGTAGAGACAGAGCTTGACATGCTCCAGCCTTGGCTTGAAATGAAGCAGAAGGTGAACTCAAAGTGCAGTAACTGTTTCTAGACAAATCTTGTAAATACTCTGTTGTTACTCAGAGTGCTATGACAGTTCTATGTTCTGTCCAGTAACAGAGAGGGGAAAATTCTGAAGCCGAAATTACAAAAAGCCCTGAATCTGCCATAAACAATGTACATGCAATCCATCTGAAGAATTTTTCTCTGCAGTTAACATGATTACACATCTATGGAGCAAAGAAACTGAGAGTCTAGGGGTACTCTGGGCGTATAGACCTCTTTCCTCATGGCAGTCTACATGCACATCCAAAGATGGTCACTTAACCACCTGCCTGGCTTGCTCTTCTGAGTTTGTTTCTTACTGTGATTGCCCGGGTCATCTTAGAGTGCTTGTAAAGTTTCCTTCTCTCTTTTTCTTTCTTTCTTTTTTTTTTTTTTTAATGGAGTTAACCACAACTCAATATTTGTATCATTCGAGCTCAATTAAAAGCACACACAAAAAAGTTCATGAATAGTCTGCTTCTAATGAAGACACATATTTTCATAACAGCGGATGTTCAAAGATACTTTTAACAACGAGACCGAAGGATTTACGACGTAAGTATTTTAGTCATTAGAAAATTGGAATTGTTTCTTTGGAGAAAACAAACAGGCTTTGGGCTCTTCCTAAGAGCCGTATGAACTCCGCAGCTGGCAGCTAGTTAGCCCCCCTGCAGTATGAATTAATGATAAAACTGCTTTCGTTCAGAAGGGAATTTTATTGGGCAGGATGCCGGGTACCAACACAATGAGGTCTCCAGGCGCCCCTCCCTCTAGGGGTCTTCAATTACACTTCGTAATGAGCACTGTTTCATTAGTGAGGAAAGCAAAAGTCGGCACTAATTAAAATTAAATTAGGACACACTCAAGTTGTGTCACCCAGTGTGCTGAGATATTAATAAAAAAGAAGCTGCCCTGAACAAGTGTGGACCAAAGGGTCAAGTGATAACAATGAAAATATTGGATGTGATGTCAATTCTGAATTTTTAACACTCTAGTTTTGGCTTTGCCTATGGAAGGATGATGTCTGGACTGGTTTCTGTATGTTGGAAGAGGCATTGCATCTACATCTGTCAACATAATGTCTGACAGAACATTTTCCTAAAGCTTGCATGCTTGCCAGAGTATTTCACAAGAACACATGCATGTGCACATGTGCCTGCAATCTGGGGTTCATGCACGCTGTTGGGCTGACGTGTGAAAATAAGATGTACATGTCATGTGGAAACCCTGCATAAACTCCTGTTGACATGCAAAAGGTGTCTTATTTGAGCACTGGTGTAGTGAAGCAGTGCATCTGCACATTTACGTATGTATACCATGAAATGAGCTTGTATTTTTCTATGTATGTATTTCCCATGAAGGTGGTATCTTCTGAGAATAACTGAGTTCCAGTCCCAGCTCTGGGCTCCTTTCCTGGGAGCGCTAGTACTTCATTCACCTTAATACTTGGGCGATGCTTTTGACAGTGATTCTCAGGCATTTTGTTGATGAGCTGCCCTTAGGTTTAGAGCGTTGCTGAGCTTCCTCACTGGGTCCCTTTTTAAATTTTCCAGCTTTTACTTCTCTTGCCGTGCTTTGCCTCGGTGCGTTCTGCTGTTGCTCCCTGTCACGGGCTGTGTAGTGTGTGGCGCAGGCACCCACACTGATCTTGCTCAGAGCCAGCACAGTCACCCCAGCTCCAGTTCTCCAGCTGCATCACTCTAAGTCTGTAGCTAATTGTTCAGGCTAGTCATTGTAAGCATTTTTGAGGAAAACTTAGTACCCAATTTAACTGTGGTGTTTAATTAAGTTGGTTCCAAAAGCATTTGCCAAAATATTAAAATATATTTGACCTTCAAAAGGGATTAAATAGGCATGATGTTCAGCGAGGCAAATTACAGTGAACATCTGTACATTTTGTGTTTAAATATACACACGTGGAGCTTGCTGGACTGGTGAATGGATATGGAATATTCAGCATATACAGATTGTAATCTGGAAAAGAGTTTGTTCTTCTCAGTGAATATTTTCTTGCATATTAGTAAAATTGTGGCCAAGGCACTTCATTCAGTGTGCATCTGTTGCCTATGTAATAATTATTAATGCTTGCTGTAGTACAGCCGTAGATTGTGCGTGAGACTTGGGGGGAAAACAGAGCAGAAATAGCATCTTGGTGTTATATAAGAATCCTTGGAGCTTCAGGCACCCTACCTCCAGCCCACTCAAATGCCCATGTGTGTATAAATGTATGTCAAAGAATGGAATAGGCCTCATCCCTGGAACATCATCTTTTTGTGTGTAAGTCCTCTTTCCCAAGTGTTAAGACAGGTTCCTTTAAGCTTGCTGCTTTCTTAAATACCTCCAGCCCTTTCTGGGTGTTTCCTATTGTGGCAACTACAAAGGAAGCTCTCCATCCTGTGAGGCTGTCCCTGTTTAGCTAAGGTAAAACTGGCAAATATTTAAGACCCTGCACTGAAAGCTGACTGCTTACGTTTCCTTAATATGTATTTACAAGACAGATCATGAAGCCTGTAAATATGTGTTATAATAAAAACATCCCTAATGTGGAACTGAATGCTCTGCCATAACCATTCCACATGGGCTGTTACTCGCTGCGAGGGCAATAACCTGCGTTGCAGTAATTTCATACTGTCTGGCTTAACAAAGACCCTGACTTCAGTAGGTCATTTATTTACAATTCTATAAATGCTCTACGTTTTTAGTACAGTCAAAACATGTATTTGTGGATCTTCTGGGGGTTTTCTTTCTTTTCTGTTTGTATTTGATTATAATGACATACATTTATACTGTGCTTTCCATCCAGGAGGCAGAGATGCAGCTCAGATACAATGCATGGGACTTCACTGCTGACAGAAGTAGCTCAGAGATGGAGCACAGCGTCAGCTGGATATGCATACAGACCAGTTTAAAGTTTTAAGAGATGCATAAAATCCCAAATTCTGGTCAGAAAATCTGAGCTTGCAATTCAGAGTTGTTGAAAGTGAATGTTAAATCTGCTAAGCAGAGTGTTGATCACCTAGGGAAAGATGGAGGAGGAAAAAGGAATCAAACAGAACACCAGAAAGCATTCCTTAGCACCTTAGCTTTCCTAGATGTCTCCAGTCATCTGAAACATAATCCTGATGAGCTTTGAGGCAGGATGATCTGTGAAGCTAATAATTTTGCTCAGCACTTCACACTCTTATTTAGCTATTTTTAAAATTTGTACATGCTTAGAGTCAAGTACCGGCCCCAGTGCTGCTCTGCTGAGTCCCAGGCTACAGACAATGAGCATTATAAAGTAAAGATCAACAATCCTAAGCTAAAGTAGTTAGCAATAAGAAGCCACAGAGACCTCCATGTCATTGGTTCCCTTAAAGGAAGTTAATTTGGAACGTCTCAAACTTCCGCATGCCAAAATCTGTGGAGAAACCAGGCTGGTATTCAGAATCTCAGGAGATGCCTCCAGAGAGGAGCCCAGCAGTCCCAGGCAGGTCCATCCCATGGAGATGACAGTGCTTGGCTGAGACTGGCTGCTCATGTTACATGAAGTGGATGGCTGAGATTCCATCTGAGCCAACAGATCTTATTGCCCTCTACCACTACCTAAAAGGAGGTTGTAGTGAGGCTAGTGTTGGTCTCTTCTCTCAAATTAGTGATGATAGGACATGGGGAAATGCCCTCAAGTTGCGTCAGGGGAGGTTTAGATTGGATAGTAGGAAGAAATTCTTCACTGAGAGGGTAGTTAGGCACTGGAACAGGCTGCCCAGGGAGGTGGTGGAGTCACCATCCCTGGAGGTGTTTAAAGAACAAATAGATGTGGCGCTTGAGGATAAGGTGTAGTGGTTAGAGATGCTAGGACAAAGGTTGGACTTGATGACCTGGAGGTCCTTTCCAACCATAATGATTCTGTGATTCTGTCTCTGGCTCAGAGCCATCCTGAGCACCTGCCAGCAGGGTCCTTTATTGTAAAGTTCTTCTAGGCTTGACTTTACCTGACCGCTTCAAAACCCCTTTAGATACAGATGGAACAAGATGCTCTGAATTTCTAAATATCAAGCCTACTTTGTTTCAAGTGATCGATCTTTGAACTGTGTAGTCCATACTAAATCTGTCTCTTGCACTGTTCTCATGTTTACAAACACACAAGACACAGCTTAAATTTAAAAAACAGTCCAATATCTTCTAAATGTAAAGAGCTATAAAAATACAACATATAACTGGAGCTATAGATGAATGGATGAACTACAAGTACTCTGTTTCTTTGGTTAACCTTACGAGAACAGATTATTTATCTATCAATCACCCACACTCCCTCATACAGAATTGACCTGGGAAAAGGCAGCTATTTGACATTTTACTCCTAGGAGTAAGGGACATGTAACAGAACACCTCTCTTGGATTTGACAAGCACAGACACAAAATCTGGAGACTTTTCTCTCCTTTTATTCTCTAACCAAGGTGCTATTAGGCAGTTCTTCGTATCTGTGCTGGCTGTCAAATGCTTCCAGTGCTAAGGACTTTGTGAAGGGAAAAATAAATTAAATGGAAAGGGGTAGATCAAACACATGCTTTAGAACTGTCTTATTCTTGAATAGCTGAATGAAGCCCAGCTGACCCAGATGATGATGAAGTGTGGAACAGCTCAAGATGAGAATGGAAAAAAACAGCTTCCAGACTGCATTGAAAGTGAGGATGGCCTCGTTCTTACACCCCTTGGCAGGTACCAGGTGAGAAAGAAAGATTCCATATCATTACCCTAGATTGTTCTTGAAAAAACAAGTTGTCCTTCTGCATCGAGAGAAATGCAACTTACCTGGGGCTAAGAGAGGTGCCTGTATAAGGGTGTTTCAGATGGGAAGTACAAGATAAGGGGTTTATTCTCCTGTTTCTAGATCATAAATGGCTTACGTAGATTTGAAGTGCAGTACCAAGGAGATACTGAGCTTCAGCCCATCCGAAGCTATGAAAATGCCGCTCTTGTCCGCTTCCTGTTTCGTTTATCCTCAGTGCTTAATGAAAGGGTACGTACGGCACTGCCACCTTTTGTATTTTCTGTTGCAAATTTCTGTTCTTCACTGCACTTGCACATATATGACACTTGGTTTGTTCTTTCTCTGTCTCCTTTATCATGGTCTAGCTGGGTATTTCCTACTAGTGTCAGGCCTGCTTCTCTACCTGTAGTGCTGCTTTTCCTACACAAAACATGAATAAATAACATTTAAAATGTATTCTTTATGCTTGGATGGAGTATCATTCAGAATGAATGACTCTAAAACAGGAAAAGCAAATCCTTTTCTTCCTGTGGGTGTGATAGATACAAGGTAAGTCTGCACTGAAGCAATTCTACTATTGAGAAGTGCATTTTGATTCCCCCTCCCATTTCCTATAATCCTTATGCTATAAATGAAGTAAATCGTAAAGTAAGTTACACTTATTTTATGCAGTAGAATACTAATGTTTAAACTTTTCTTACCTCAGTTTGCTGATCAGATGGATGTACTTTGCTCCAGAGAAGATTTTGTTGGCAGACTTTGTCGTTATCATCTTACCAACCCCCACCTCATACAGAAAATCAGGTACAGTCCCGTGGTGAAGGACAGAACAAGCCAGAAATGGGGGCCAAGAATCAGTCTGAGGTTTCTGGCTAGCTACAGGACTCTCATTTCTTTGCTGATGATCTACTTCATTGCATCCTGGTTTTACATTGGGCCAGTGAGCTGCACATTCATTATCCTGATTGGCTATTTCCTTTATGCTGTAATAATGACTTTTTTCTTTGAAGGAAGGAAACCACATGAACACTAATTTCCTCCTATCAGCTTACACTTGTATAAATAAATGTTTTAAGGATGAGCCTGGGATTCAATGACTAAAATATCTGAATTACCATATCAGATCTTCATAAAGTATTTTTTAATATTAAAGTTAATGGAGTTTTATAAACAATTGTGTGGTCTTGTGGAGTGGAGACAATCAATGTAAATTTTATTTTTATAAAAGCATTCCTATAGAATCTAGTGAATGACTTTTTTTGAGAGAGAGAATAATAAGCTATCAGTATTGATGATACTGAAATGAACTGTGCCATGCATGGAAATATTTTTGATTCAGCAGTAGCTGAATCGTTGAAGCTGAAGCCTCTTACACTGTTCTGAAGCAAGAATCAGCTGTAGGACTTACACGTGACACTTACAGGTAGAGCAGTTACAAAGGCAACAGCAATAGCACTGCACCAAGAAACATGGAGGAGGCTGCACCAATTAAGAGAAAAAAAATTCAACCAAACAAACCAGAAGCTAGGACAAGGCAGCAAGAGTGACATCTCATAACCCAGTATTGGGCTTAAAACCACTTCTCCATGCGTTCACACCTCTTCTGGAGCCACTGTGCTCAATATGGTATTAAGACTTGCTTGTAAAAACAGAAGTTACTGCTGCTTCCCCTGTAACCTTATTGTAAGTCTAACCTGGCAGTTTTGGCCAGCAGAGAGGAGTGTTCCTTTCTTGGGAGTTCAACAACTACTTTGTTGTCTTCTGCCCTGACACAAAAAGGCCAAGAAATCCTTTCTTGTTCCATCAGTGCTTAAGGGATCCACTGGTTCCCATCTCAAGCAGCTGCACTGCAGCAGTGATACTCCTGTGACGCATTAAGGACTATGCGCAGCAGTGAGGCAGGAGAGAAAGCAAATAAAAGAGCACTCACACATGTGCATTTGACACGGGTGGCAGCATCTGACTCAGGACTGGCTGAACACTGTGCAGCTCAGCTCCATCCCTGCCAGCACTGCCCCACGCAGCCGATACCACGGGGACAGGGTGAGGGAGCTGCCCAGAGCCCCCACACCCTCCTCCCCAAACTCACAGCTGCTACAGGGGCCAAGGGGCAGGGCAGTGGTGGGGGGGCAGCCAGGTGAGCAGAGCTCTGCCTCCCTGCAAGTGACCAAAAAAAGGAACAGAACGGTGGTACCCGAGAAGGGGACAGCAACAACTGCTCAGCAGCAGCTGTCACTCTCTGTGCTTCCTTAAATGACACTATTTAAAAAAAAAAAATTCCCCGCCTTATTACAGATCTTTATTAATCTCATTAAAGTCGTAATAATTTATGAGCCGGGGATTGCTACTAAAAGGTATGCCACCTTTTCCCATTGCTGCAGACAGGACTAATTCAAAGCTGTGACAGAGATTGCCCACTACCTTGTCATCAATGCTCACAACTGGAGGACTGAGCTGTGAGGAAGCCTTGAAAACCTGTCACCTTTTCTTGCAATGTATCTTGACCCCAGGGGAGTTGATGACCTCCACTCAGCAACTCAGAGCCATACTTTAATCAAGAGCACTCTGGTCAGCTCATACAGAAAAAAGGAATAGCTGAGGGTTATTTAGCTTGATCTAGAAATACAGTTTCTCTACCACCACCCAAACAGCACCAGCAGGAGAGGCAAAGCCAGAGAGGGGTGCTGCTGACGGTATAATGCACAGATGTTCTCAGCACTAGCTCCAGCTATGTCTGAACAAACCAGACCTGCACACAACACTGACTCACTTTACCTATGCTGACTGGCAGCACAGGGAAAGGGAAAGAGGAAAGCAGTATTTCTGTACTGCCTGCTGCTGCAGTAGAGCATTTTTTAGCAAGACATTTTCTTCCGCACACAGAGCAGCTGTGAGATACACTGCCAGGCACTGCACTCAGCATAAGCCACAATTAGGAGGAGTTTGTTCTCTTTTGTACACCAAGAGATAGCACAAAGAGGAATCCTGATCGCATCAGCTTCCAAACGGCAACCCAGTCAGGAAAACAACCACCATCATGTGCTCACTAAAAATATGCCATGGTAGCACATGTGGGAGAGAGAGCTTATCAAACTGAAATGAGGTTCAGTAAGAAAACAGCTATAAGCTAAATGCAAATAAACATCCAAAACTTCCATAGGAACCAAAGCATTTAGTACCACGAAAGTAAGCCTGCTATAATGAGTTTTTACTAACAAATCCACCAATTTGCTTGAGCCTTAGAGCTGCACAAGTGTAAGAGATTCTATTTCCTACTTACTAGTCCTTTCCTAATTGAAAAAGAAATAGTTTCAGGTAGTCACAGTAACACTGATTTGCTGCATTCCTCTCTGCTTTCTGATTGCCACACCAGTGCCCATTATAGAGAAAAAAAAAAAAAAGTGGTTTTGTCACCACTGAATCAAACACTAATGAACAGCTTTGTTGGGAGACCGAGAAGAACTCAGGCTATTTAAAGAAGTCATCTTCATTAACTGCACCTTAATTCAACACTTGTACACTTCATTTTCTTATTTCCTTATTACTGCTTTGAACATTCGCACTGAAGTTTCAGTTGCTATTATCACCTCATTTCAAGTAAGAGCTGATTATGAACCAATTTTGTATGCCATTTGTTCAAGGAAAGGAAAAGATCAGACTTGCGTATTTCTGATTTCATAACAGATCTGTGCATTTCTGAAAGACATGAAACTGAATTTTTCATGACAGGCATTTTCTGAATTCACTTTTAATGCCCCAACAGCTGGTAAAGTACCAAAACATTAATACTAACTTAATCCCACTTTGGTGCATCTTTCCAAGGATTTGGGAATAAGCTTGTATTTTTCATTTTAACAACACCACAAAAGGAAGGCAGCTCTATTGATACACAGCTGTTAGTCTGACAGGTTCTGGGTACCTGATCCCCTTCCAGTCATCAGGACTTATTTCCCTGCCGAGAAGCTGCTGTGTCAGGATGCCTACCCCACCCTTAGCCTAATACCTCATTACATCTTGTTTGAAGCCAAACTGAAAGCTATCTATCTCACTACATCTGCAGTGACTGCTCTGAAAACTGCACTAGGAAAGTTATTGTACACCTGACGGACATGCATGTTTTGCATCTTTTTCCATACATGTTTTAACCAAATTGTTAGGAAATAAACACTATAAATATCTCAGTGTTAGACCCTGGCAATATCTTTAAAAACCTCACCTGCTTCTATCCTCATTTCTTGGGTCATGACTTAATTATGTATTACGAACATTGCTGGTCCTTTTGCCCTAAGGGAAGAGTCACCACATAACAGTACCTGCTAAAAAGCTACATTTTCCATTTGTAGATACCATTACTAATCTCTTGACCAGGTTTTCCAATTTATTATAAGGACAGTAAAGATAGCATTGCATGGGATGAAGAGTCACCTTCAAAGCATATCAGTTTTCACTTACCATAGACCAAAGTAACCACCATCCAATGGACACAACAGAACTGGTTTCTAAGGATCAACATGGGAAGAGCAGTATAATGTTAGCATCCAACACAGGAATAATAATAAATTTATTACAGTAGAAACAAACAGATAATGCATTAATTCATGTACAAAATACCAATAGCATTCTGCTGCCTCAGTCAGTGCTTACTAAGTACCCACATTAAAAACATCCTAAACTGATGATACCACACAGATTTACGAAGGTCATAGCAATTTCTTGACACTACTGTAAGAGAGCCCAGCTACTCTTTAAGGTTTGCTGCACAATACAGGGGGATGGGAACATCTGAAATTGAAAATTTTTCTGCACCAGGAAATTAAGAGTGAGCAACTTATAAGCATGGGCAAAATAAAACAATCACAATATGCATGAAATTAGAGTTACTTGGGGCAAATGTTCCCATTAGAAGTGCCCAACAATAAGGCAGCTGATCACTGATTTGAGCGCCCACCACTGCTCAAGGCACAAAATATTAGTTGTCTGTTATACTCCTGAGCTATGTTGGTTTCTTCCTTCTCTTTTTAAACAAACTGATGTAGCATAGAAGCATTTTCACTGAACTGCATCAACTCCCAAAGGAAGCCAGATGCCTCAGAGAGACTCAGGGAGAAGAAATGTAGCTACGAGCCTGCTGGACCGACTTGTGTTACTACTGCTGGGATTTTCCCCGCTACCATTACATACACATTTACTGAGTTTATAGAAGAAATCAGAGTGCACATTAATATCTCTTCTTTCTTATTGCCTCACTCTTTTGGAGAAACATGTGGTCCATGCTAAACAAAAACCATTAATACAAAGTAGTGTTTAAAATAAGCTATAAAATAGGTTTTTGCTCTAGTTGGTTCCCTGCCCCCAAGTATAATAATCCAGATTTATCTCACGTATTTGAGGGATGCCTTAAAAAGCTGTATTTTATCCCATCTCTGGGCAAAGCTAACAGGCAAAAAGATTCCTGCAACCACTGAGAAGTTTGCAAGCACATTCTAGTTACAGCTAATTTCTGGGGCAGTATTAGGTCACAAAACACACAGTGTGAAAGAAATACTGGCACTGAGCAAACTTTGAAGCAAATTAGGACATTCTCTCCCTGCTCCTTCTTATACCAGACTCCCTGATGGAAGTCCACAAATAATTTCTTCTCTAAGAAGACAATAAAAACTCATCCTAATACAGTCTCAAGAACCATATATACACATTTTGTATATTTGAAAATGCTGGCAAAAGTCCATAGAGGCAGAAGATAAAAAGCATGAAAGCTAAGTCTAATATCAGGTTCTCTACTGAACCTGACACCTAGAAACAAAACAACATAAGGCTTCTTTCTTCTGAAGTACCCCCCCAAAACGCCTGTGATCTTCCGGTGGCATGTGGAAGAGGCCAGCTGTTGAGACCTTTCTTGCTTCACAACTGAGAAAGCGACGTGTTATGCAGCAGAGAGGCAGGCCTGACGAATGCTTTGTGCCCAGGTATTTAAGAGTGCTGTGACTGAATGCTTGTCTGGAAGTTGCAATAGTTTTGAAGTCATGTACCGATACACTGACTGCAAAAAGGGATTGGCTGCTGGAAAAAAAAGATAACAGATAAACGGAGTTATAATGAAAATAAAATAATGTAAGTATTAAATAAACAGTTTTAAAAGATAATAGCATTAAGTGTTCACATTTCCCTACTATTCCCACATACAGATGCCCAACAGATATTGTGCCAGCATCCTCATACCGTACTGCCTAGGGTTTTTTATCCACAGAGGGCTCTGATCTGGATAGTCCGCTGGAACGCTGAGCTGTAGTGGTGGGACATTTGGAAGGTTCTTGTCATCTAGAATGCAAACACACTTTCTATCAGAACAAAGCATTCCTCGCTGGACAGAGAGGATTTTTGTGTACAATTCAGCCTGGTTTCTAACCTCTGAACCCAGAGGAGGAACCAGGCTGTACACCTCCATTGTTTATTGGAAGGCATTCTCACTGATCACTTTAGCAACACTCAGATTCTTGGAAGAAAAGTCTGGCTAACAGAGCTCCATCTCTACCCATTTCTGCACCTTACCAATCTCACCATTTCATCAGCTGCACTACCCCA
Organism: Coracias cyanogaster; assembly: GCA_033124195.1. Lineage (NCBI taxonomy): Eukaryota > Metazoa > Chordata > Aves > Coraciiformes > Coraciidae > Coracias > Coracias cyanogaster. Next base: position 25,184 of record JAVSBS010006870.1, on the reverse strand, counting down.
GGTTAGACATCTCATTTTTTAAAAATCAGTGCCTTATGTACTAATATTCAGGACAAAACCAGTTCAGATTTATCAAATGAAGGGGAGGAGGAAAGAATCTACTTTCCCCATTGGAATCCAAGAGCAAAGCAAGTTAAGAGACTATAGCGCTTTATGATTATTCAGCTGAGACGAAAAAAAGATGCAATCTGCATTTCTTTCTTGAACATAGACCATTGTCAGTGATTAGTAGAAATGGAAATAGACTCTCCCAAAAATTAACTGCACATTTCTCTAACTCTGTCCTGGTTGTTGGAGGCAGAACAATTCTCACTATCAGTATAGGTCAAATCAGGAATCAAGAATGTTGCTAGCAACAAGTAATTTTCCAGACACTACATGAGATTACTAATTGCAACTTCAGGGCAAAGAAAGAATCAGTGTGAATGAAATCTCCAGGTGTACCCTGAAGCAATCTGTGCAGAACATCATGATTAAGCACTGCTATGAATCTGGTAAGTACGGACTTCGTGCAGACATCACAGGTTGACAAGATTGAAGACTGTTAGCAAAAAAATCTCTACAATGAAGCTCAGCACTTCTCTGAATTCAGCCTTTATCTTATTCTTGCTTACCTAGCTTGCATATGAGATGAACTGTGCCATTATTACTGCAGTGGGAAGGGTCCAGGTTCACCAGGAATTTAGGATTTAATCTTGCAACTTCCCCTTGCAAGACATTTGGTATAGTCTGTCTTTCATCCTCTTCGTATTTCCGTTTTCGAGGAGAAACGACTGGAGCCCTATATAAAATACAGTCCACAAAAGGACTAGGTGAAAATGTTGCACCAACACTGCATTTGTCAAATATTTTACAGGTGTGAAAAGGAAAGATAACACATCTGCCTATAAACCCCGCTGTGTTCCTTTAATAGTTTCTACAAATAAATAATGAACATTTAAGACAGGCAACAGGTCAATGACACATACGTGATTGGTGGTCCGTGAATTGCAGTCATAGCTGGCATAAACGTACGGTAAAGGGAATGGTTGAAGACTGGTGAACGGATGTTGGCCAAAACAGCATCCAAAAGTGGCTGACACAAGTACTGCTGTTTGGTGGGAGGCACCGGAGGCGGTGGTGGAGTAGGCTAAAACAAAAGAAAAGCCCCTTTTCTTTTAGTCATTGCCAAAAAAGAAGTCTCTAATATTGATTCTACAAAATTTTATAGTAGTAAACTCCCAGTGCATGAAATGCACTAATTCTAAAAGCTGCATAAAGTAACATCAAAAAAGGCAAAAATAAAAAGCCATCCACAGCTTTCACTTAGGAAGTCTGTCCTGAAATCAGCTGCAAAAGCTCGTAAAAAGAATTACTCAAGTCTTTGCGCAAAGCACAGGAATTTGAAAGTTCAGTTGAAAGATACCTACAGGTGACTTAAATGAAGTGAATTCTTGCCCATTTGCCAATTCATGAGACCTTTGGAATTAACTGCTTATCTCTTGCTAGAACAAAGTATTACGTACCACGGCCATATCATTTTTCAGCTTCTCCAGAGCAATTTCACATTTCTGCAGTGTCTTCAGAGGGCACCTGCAGAAAAGGAGACATTTCATCACTACAAAATGGTCATCTTGGCTGAAGTGTCTCTGCTGCCTAAGCCCCACAGACAGCCATGTTAAACAACAAATTTCTGGAAGAGTTAGAGAATCCGATGTCCAGCCAAAAGGAAAGAGTTACCGTTTTGAAGGGTCAGTCAGGATATCTAAGAGACTCTTCATTTTACTCAGGTCCTTCTTCCTATCTGGAATAGTATCAGAGACAGAAACACTGACTACAAGAACAGCTTCCATACTTGCAGACAGAAATACAGCATACTGTTAAAAGTGAAAACATGAGCCAATACTGAAATAAGTAGTGAGGATCAAAGATCCTCTATTGTTCATCTAATCATAAGTATACCCATCGCGTAAGCTCTGTCTCTCAAAAACATCAGAAGTAAAGGAAAACCAATGGAATTTAACAATGAGGATTTTACCCACTTTTCACAGTAAAATCCTTACTATTATAGGCAACAGAGAGCAACTAACTTTCACTGTCACTTTTAATCCCTGGAATAGAAACCACAAAAAAAGGCAAGGTACTGCTTCTTTCATCAGAAGAGAGAGTTGACAGAGAGAAATGCTAAATACAGAGAGAGTGACTAAATATTGGAAACCTCACCTTCATTTTTATCTATTTTATTGATCATTCTCCGGAGTGGCTCAATGTATTTTGATAGCTGTTTGAGTTTCTCCAGATATTGTTGCTCCTCTGACTGGCTAGAACTGGCTGGACTCATGACAGAATTTGGATTTCCTGGCAAGAATTAAAGACTGCATGTCACAGGGATGATAAAAGATACTGCAGAACAGCATTCTCACATTTCAAAATCTAGATCTGAAATGTGGGACTCTCAAAGTGTAGCTCACGTCAAATACCCAAATCCACAACTGGATGTCCTCCACAGTTTAAGTGCTTCTCCAACCCTCTAGTCTTTGTGTAGAAATACACAAAATATATTCTGTGGACAGAACAATTCCTATTTAATACAATTTTTTTCTGAAAAGGTCCAAAAAGTTTCATATACCCATTTTCTAGGTCCTCATTTTGCCTTCACTCTGGTGCATTAAACACTAAATCAACAGACTGAATTTGCTGCAGTTTTCCTTAAGCCGATGCTTTCCAAACCGCAGAGCACACAACACTGGTTATGAAAGGAGCCAGTACATTACTTCTGTTCACAGTTATCAGGAACTGCTTATTATATCTCGGAGAGAGAAGAGCACAAGTGTCAGAGTACACCTAGGAAGGTGCTTTGGAGCAAAGCTGCCTGCCGCCTGTGATTAGTGCCTACATCCTTTACAATTGCACACTCTCGCTAAGGGTTCCTTCCTGAATGGAACCGAGGAATCATTATGCCTCTATAAATCTGCTCCATTAAATTAAGTATCATTCTTTTTTCAAAAGATTGGGGAAGTTAGAAAAAACTATTACATTGTTCAGTGAGAAGAACAGAAGTTTCAATTTATTTTGATTTGAGATACCCATGTGTTGTGTTATGTGGTGTGTGTGACATGTTCACTACTTGCAATGCTGGCTGCTTCATAGAGCTCTTTAAAGTTTACATCATGCCAAACAATAGCAGGTTTCCTGGGAACTATGACAGTTATCAAAACCTACCCCAGCTCATGGTCTGCAGTATAGTTCTCAGAACATTTACCTGGTGTGTTTAAAGGACCTGGGGATGGGACACTGAAGTTCTGAGGTGTTCGTGCAGCTGCTGGACTCTGGGATGGTTGTGGAGACGGACTAGGGAGAAAGCTGCTGGGTGATGGAGCTGGGCCAGAGCTGAAAAATAAGCATAAAATCAAACCTGCCACAATTTGACAAGGAAGCATGATCAGCCTGTGAGCAGATATGCTGTTAGTAAGCATTTTTATGGCACTCTGTAGCTCTGCTAGTAGACTTGGTGAGGATTTTGTACACAGGTTCTTTATTTTAAATGGCGGTTTTCAGAACGTATTTGGCACAATCCCACCTGTGCTCTCATTGAAGTTGATATTAAAATTAATTCACTTCAATGGAAACAGTAAGATATATTGAATGCTTCTGAAAACCTCACAAAGGTCCTCAAAAGCTGCAGTCTAGCTCACCTGACATTTGAATTTGGCTGAGAAGTTGGCTGGCCTGGCTGAGGAGATGGCTGTGGTGGTGGAGGCATGGACTGGGGTGTCTGAGCTTGTTGGACAGGAGATGGGGATGACATCATGGTAATATTGTTCTGGCTGACCTGAAATGTGGAAAAAATAAGATCAATAACAACAAAAGGGAGCAGAGCACGGGAACCTAAAGAAAAGGTTTTACATATGGAGAGAAGCGTATCCTCAGGCCTACAAGAAATGGAAGTGTTAGTTTCCTGTTCTCCTCTATAATGACAGTCCCACCTGTATCACTCTTCAGGCTCTCAGGGCAGTATTTCATATCACCTTTACTAGAAATAACCATTAAAACTGGACATAATTTGAGTAACTACATAATATTTGCTCTCCATTTCCCAAACCATCACGTTGCAGTTAAAATGTCAGAAGTGCCATCTGAAAAACTTGTACTTTATTAGAACTAAAGAAGAGGAGGAAGAAAAGGCTGTTCTAACCTGAGAATTAACAGCCATAAAACCCCCTCCTAATTCTGACATTTTAATTACAGTCTTCAAAGGTCTGTCAAACTTGACTGTAGCTTCCCAACTGGTTTTCTTTAGGAGGAAGAAAAAAAAAAAAAAAAGTAAGCCAAACCACCAACATCTTGTTTAAATATGCAGCTTTGAAAATCTGAGTGGAGATAGAAACAATCCAAACTGTAGGACTCTGTGGAAAAAAAAAAACGAAGTGGCTTTCTCTCCTTTGGAGAATGATGAGGTGTGCCTAAAGGACAAAATGAATAACACCATTTCCAGAACAGCAGACTCTGGGTTACAACTCCATTTATTCTGTACACTCTAAAGTGCCAGAGCTAGATGATGCTCAAATTAGAGCAACTTCTCACATTGTTCTAATGGACATTTTTCCCCTTCAGCACTTAAAACCAAACAAAAAAATTCCCTGTATCATGGCCAGGAGCATGACATAGTAATGCAGATATTAAGTGGCGATGTTTGTTTAAGGCATATGCATAGTTCTTACGACCTGAGGCTACAAGTAAGTACACACAAAGATAAACTGAATTAGCCTGAGGAGGCCACATATTGACTCAGTAACCCATGCATCCCTTCTGTAAGTCACTGATTAGCACCTTTACAAATTAACAACTCTGCTTCCCTCAGTCTAAACCATTTTTAAGCAAAGGTCTCAGCAGATCCACAAGTCCCAGATACTTCACAGGCACTGCAATTTGGTGTTGTCCTTCACTCACTCACTCACTACATATCCATCTAAATCATCCAACTGTTTCCAGAGGACATGGTATGTAGGACATTAAGAAGTAAGTATTGCATGGTCTATTTTTGCATGTATGCACTGAATAGGACAGGAAATGCTTTGCTTGGAATATCACATTACAGCTATGCAAGAGGTCACACTCCACTAAAAAGAAAAGAAAAAAAAAAACCGCCCAAACAATCTCCAGCTAGGTATAAATACGAAAATAAGAAACTTGAAGATACTAGTTTATCGTCCGTTAAAGCACATTTTAAAATCAAATGCAGGCTGACATACTATTATTTTTTTTCTTCCAATTTTCATAAACCCCATTACCTTTGCAACCTCTCCTACAAAGATATCCAGAACAAGTGAGGCTGAAATGATGTTTTAAATCAGCTGTTGTATCTTCCTTTTCTCCATAACCAACAAATACTGAGACTATGCTCAGTGTTTTTCATAGGAGATGGATTCTTGAACAGCATGTGTCTTCTCAACACTTGGAAAAACATTTCTGAGATTGAAAAACATAGTCTGCTGCCCACAGAAACCAAGCATCTCATCACTGTTTGGAAGGAAGCAAAGATGAACACTGCAAAAAGCATTCCCTGATTTTTTTACAGCTCTATTTAACGTTTTATTAAACAGCAAGTGATTTAGAACTTACCCATACAGACGTTGCACCCATTTTTCATCAAGTCAAACTAAAGCCACTTTTGAGTGGTTCATCACTTCCTGAAAATCAGGCCCCTTTTAAGTGTCTCAAGTTGGTTACAGAAAATTACTTCTGAAAACTTAAATCCTTGTGTTTTGGGAAGGAAGGAGAAAAATTTCATTAGGTTTTTTGCCAGATTTAAGCTTCTGTATCTACTTCAACACCAAGGTCCCTTCACATTAATTTACAAATGTTGCAGAACAGCAAAGAGAAGAGCACACAACATCTAACGTGCACATAAGCACAGAATGAATTAGATCTTTTTTCTAATTACCTCTTTTAAATACAAGTAAAGTACAGGCAAACAGCTTTCCTCCTTGCAACAGATTTGCTCTCTGCCAGCTTAATTTCAGAATACCAAAGGCTAACATCCCATATTAAGCAAAACTGCAACATTTTAAAAAACATGCACTCAGAAGTGTGCAATTCTGAACTTAGTGTCTTACTTTTATTTGAAAGCAGTTTTTGCTACATAATGATTCCTGATGTCTTTCCATAAAACAGGCCTAAAGATGCCTTCATCTTTACAATTCTACACTGTTTGCAGGACATGGATTAAAATTACAATTTAATGAAATTTCAGCTTATAGGGAATTCTCTTTCTAACTGAGGCCCACTAAAAAGAGGGCTTAAAAAAACAAAAATACCAATAAACCCAAAAGACAAAAAGCCACTCCCTCTAGAGCTTTAACTCCATTTTAATGGAGTTAAAATTTAACTTGGAGTTTAAATGGAGTTTAATTTTAACTCCTCATTTAACTCCAGAACACAGCCGTTGTTACTGACCGTTTGTAAACCCGTCATCTTCAACATATATAAGGAAATGCAACTACGTATTTTTTCACTGCAGGATACTTCCACATCTACAAGCACATTTGTGTACAGCTATTACAGCCCACTGAATGTGAATTTATTCTGTCACTCTACAGTGACCTGATCACGACACCAAATCCTGATTTTCTGAAGTCTTGCCCAAAAGATATTTAGGCTTGCACAACAGAAGTTTACACTTAATATCCACAAAATCAAATCTATTCTTAGTATTTAGAGTACACCATGCTGGAAGAAACTTATAGCTTCGAGGCCTCCTACCTCTACTTTGCTGAGTCTCAGGCAAGGAACAGCACTCAGTAGATAAGGCTAGCTAGAATTTTTCAGAATTTCCCAGTAGCAAGAGTGTACAATGTACAGAAGCTAATGGCATGGAAAAGGAGACTGCAACAAGCTAGCAATGGGTAACAATGAGGAACAGTAGAAGAACTTTCAGTCTGAAAGAAAACTCCAGAAAGCATTCACACTACTGTACTTACAGTTTCCATCTTAAGCCAGTGAGCACAGCCTTGCCTACCCTGCTGCACACTGGGTTTAAAGTGCACCATTACACTGATTTACGTGACAAAATGGAAACTCTGCAGAGCTTCACGTAAGTCTAGATACAGATTTCCATATTCCCAGTCAGGCCAGTATCCCTTGCATTATTTTAATATTAGCTCAGTTTTACTTTTCCCCCCATGTATTTTCAGTTTGCTGAAGGTTTCTGTGCCGACAAGTAATTGTAAGTTCATACCATTGCAGAATGCAAAGAATTTGTAGGCAGCACTTGAAGGTTTTGACACAAGAAATACAGGAGAATGGTTGGGATAAGCACATTAGTTAACTAATTGCTAAAGCAAAAGCTAAGTATTAGACTAGATTAATCCGTGAGCATTTCAAGATCAGCAGGTTTTTTAAGCCAATTAGATGATCTATGAAACTTCTCTTAGATGTTCAAAGAGTGCCCCCTAACACTGAATGGAGTTCATGTCTAGTTAACTTTTTAGGCATAAACAAACTTTAGCTAAGAAAAAAAAGTCAGCTCTTATTCTCTGGCAATTCAAAAGACTGGGAGATTGTGGAATACAAAGCCATATCAGTAAATATATTCTTTTGATTGAAAAGACCATAACAGCAAAAAAACCCCAAACAAACAAAAAAACCACTGCGGGATGAACTGAGCCTTGTGATTAAAAAGGACAGACTGACATTTTTGTCACATGGGGTAAAAATAAATAGCCACACAGTATTGGGATCACATCTGGTCATCTTGTTGGAAGATACTCTTCAGTGCAATACCAAGATTCTTATCTAAAGAGAAAAGACTCCGAACTACCTATCACCAAGTCTTCTGATACTGTAGTCAAGGGCATGATAGACTCCTAAGTGAATAATTAATAACCAGATAGATGCCACAGCCCTTTACGCCTATTGTGAACAGCAACAAAGGCTCTGATGACAAGCAAGTTACAACATATCCAACAGACAGTATTATTTAAGCATTTTACAAAATTAAGAGGTGTAAATGACAACATTTCTAATTTCTAATCCACTCAGAACCTAAACAAAATGTTCTGGCAGACAGCGCTAGAGATTCATGCTGATCCAGAGCTGTCAAGCATATGGCAGGTCAGACTGGCTTTAAAATCATGCCTCTTGCCACCGTTAAACAACTCACTCACCCTACCACATGCTTAGAAGCCATTTTCACTTTGATCATAAAGAAATTTCTTTAGTCTTCAGCCTTCTCTATTCGCTTGGTCTTCTACATCATTTTCATGTCCTTGGCATGCTACTTCTTGATGGCCAATTCACTTGGTGTCAGAAATCAAAGCTCCTCAATAACCACAGATACGACAGCACTAAAAGATCAACCTATAGCACTGAATGCTTGAACTACAGGCCTTTTGTTATGGCTCAAATATTAAATATACACCAATCTAATACTTAAATAGCTATTGGAAGGCCACACTGTCAAACCAAACATTGTGAATACTTCATAGGGAAGATGATTGCCTCAATATATTTAAACTACTACAATGAACAAAGCTCAAAATAAATACTCCTTTGACTCAACAGCTATGCCTGGGTTTTATTTCAGTTAACGTATAAACAATGACCTGGATTGAAATGACCATTCATCTTAAACCAGGAACAACAGATGTGTTTGCCTAGGTCTGCAGAATCTTCCTGGTCACTGTATCTACCTTAGAAAATTCCTGAAAAGAAGAGGCTGTGCCCACTACACTCAGTACAGCAGCACTAGGAAACAGAGTTTCAGACATACCACAGCCCCATGACAAGCTTGCAAAGGAAACAAAATGCAAAGAGTGAAGAAACTTTCATTAAACCCACTAACAAAATGCAGCGGTACTAAGAACTAAAACTGCATTTGGTATTAAATTTGTAAATGAGTATCTAGAAGAAAAAGACATGAGGTTCGTGAATAACAGATAGAAAAATGCAGTTGAACACTACACCACTGTCATAGTACAATATGTTTAAACTGACACCAATCACACAGGGCTCAGCAAGCTTGTGCAAAGCAAAGCAGTGCCTCATTTTTTACTTACTGGTAAGGACTCAGTTCTATTTCACTCTAGTTCCCCCCATTCCTGCTCCCCCAAAATGACACATTTTGCCTGCAAAACACAACTTCAAGGTCTTTAGCAGCTCTGGACCTGCACCAGGCAGATGCAGTACTCCAACCTCACGCATGTTCCAGCAACAGCTGGATAGGTGCTCCCAGCCTGCCTATACTGCTTCTTCTCTGATGCGGGTACAAGTGGAATCCTGGTAGTTCCTCCTACACAACCACGAAAGAAAAGAACAGCTCCATTTTTCTTGGTCCCTGATACTATGCCAAGAAGCTACTCACGCTGAAATGAGCCAAGTTTACTATTAATGAAAGAAGCACCTCTACAGAGTATGAACACATGGTAAGTAAAGTCCCAGATACAATTCAGCCAGTAACTGCAGTACTGACTTGAAACGCTCTCACAGATGCACACTCAGGAGTATGGACAAAGACTAAACCACAAAGATCTAATTCAAAACTTGTCTCAATTCTGAACACGGAAACTTTTAAAATGTTAAAAATAAAAACCTATGCTGCATTTAAAAGGCTTTCTTTGATCTTCCAAGCTCTCAGAAAACCTATTATTTAAAAAGAAAAAGGATCAATAAAAACCCCCAACTGCCCAATACCATGAGTAACACCAGCAAGTTAGTTGTTTGATGGAGAAGTGAACTTCCCCTTGCTTGAATGCAAGTGCTATACAATCACGTATCGAACGCTTCGCACAATTCCTGACACAATGTGCTTTGACTCAGTAAATACCTGTGGCATTTGCTGTCCGCCCAAAGGAATGGAGCTTGGCGGTGTAGCAGACACAGCGGTGGTAGGCGGGAACCGTGGTCTTATTTGCATCCCACCTCGGGCCATAGGTGCGGTGATCATCTTTGAGGACAGAGGGACAACAGACAAAAGTAATCGCAAAACAAGAAATGCAGTGCACTGGCAGGATGAGAAGCACATGCAACCTCCAGGAATTAGGGGAGGGGGCGCGTGAAGGGAGGGTTAGTCAGCTTTTCTCTAAACGTTAACCTAACATGCTAGCTTCTAAATTAAACTCTTTTTTATACCCTTTCTATCCATTTTCAGGCGGCTTCTAGTGAATTCTAGATATCTGAGATAGTAGATATGTAGATTCAGATTCATGGGGCAAGGGTTGACTTTGCAACCATTTGCACAAAGGGCTTTTCCTAAATTTTGCCTGACATCTTGAATTTCTAGAATTCTTGGAAATAAGTACTCTATGACTGCTGTCAAGAATGCTCCATGTAAGAAGCTGTAAGGTTTCTGATGTGCTTTACCCCACTGCGGACTCACAGGATTCAGCAGTATTTGCATATGTCACCCTTCATTACAAAAGAATTTGGCAGACAGCTCAACAGTGACTGTCAGCACAAATCCTCCACAGGGAGCAAAACTTCAGATCAACCTAACCTGTGACAGTACAACAACGCCAAAGACAACAAAAAGGACTTCTGGGTTTGAATAAGCTATTTCCTTCCTTCTATAACCCACAGAATAAGTCAAATATATCCTTGAGATTTCCCTCATTTTGACAAATAACCTTTCCTCTGTTACTAAGCTGTGCTAAAATATTCTGAGCCCATAATCTGCCTCAAGCTTATTTGTGTACTATTTGTTTCTACAGATGTACAGACTGAGCACATCCTGAAGTACAATCATTCAGACAAATGATGGTTAGCATTATAATGGATTTGTATTTTAAAATAGTATTAGAGCTATGCTACTCTGCACTGTCTAGAAGTACCTTTCAGAACTATCAGCCTGCATGAGCCCCACAGACCTAATCACATATATCTGCATAGCTCTCTGTTACTTATTAGCCCATATAAAAGAATTTACAGCAAATGCAGCTATTCGAGGTAGCACTCTAGTAACTTTGGCAGACTCACTAATCAATAAAAGAGCTTCTGTTTGATACTTCAAAGATCTACAGTAAAGTTCTCTGGGCTACTTTTTTTTCCAGCATGCATATTAGCAGGGAAGCTACACAGGCCCTAACTAATCTGTGAATTAATGAAGTCTCCTTTCAGTAAAGGGTTTGGGGCATTCTTGCTTAGTGTTCTATGTAAATGGACTGAAGCAGCCAGCAACATGTCTCTAGAGAGTCAGGGAATGCATGTGCTTACAATTGTTAAAAATAAATAAAATTAAATACAACATAGCAAGACTGAAAAAGAAAAGCAGTAACTGATAAAGAAAATAGTGTCAAATTCAGCACAGCTGTTAGTTCACAACACCAGAGCAATGCAGTCCCTTTCCATCCAGGCAAAGAGGGATGGTCAGAGACAGGATTTCAAAAGGGAAACAAATGAGAGCGCTCAGACATCACACACACATGCACATGTACATGTACACGCACAGCATGCAACGGCCACCACAAGCAAACACAACCCAGCACTGGCACAAAGCACAGGTGGATGCTACAAAGTGCAGTGAAGAGCTACAGTATCAACATGAGAGCTGGTGAAGCAACACAACCCTAACACAACAACCAAAAAAAGAAAAAAAGAAAAAAAGAAAAAAAAGGGAAATTGCTAGGGAAAAAAAAAAAAATCAACATATCCTTCCAGGCACAATCACCCCATCTTAGACCCTCGTGAATGCACATGGATCTCTGGAGCGTGTGAAATCCCAGGGATGTTACGGTGACCAACATGTCCCATCTTGGTCTTTTTCCTCATGCCACACCACCAAAGTGTGAAGATTTAGATCACCTCCTCCGAGATCAAGGAAATTAGAAGCATATTGACAGTTCAAGTGTCTGGCAAACCACTGATCACCAGCATGGCAAACTCTGGTTCAAAGGCTCTCAGCTGTTTGTTTTATTGTGGTTGGTCAAACATGTATGCACCTGCACACAACTTTGGGTTTCTATTTTCGTTGTTTTGTGTATTTGTTTTTTTGAAATGTGTGCTTTGAAAAGGAAGTGTATATATAAAATAACACCAATTCCACTCTCTACTTTTCCTGTCTCCAGCTGATTTACATTTATGAAATCTGTGACCCCTTGACAAAGAAGTCGGGAAATGGGGTTGCAAAGATCACATCTGTTTAATGCAAAGCAACATGTCCATGAAGGAGTTTTCTGGTTTTAGACTAACAAGAACAACAACTAAAAGTGTTCAAGTACTTTTTCAAAAGATTTAAACAGAAGGCAAATCCTTCTCCACAAGTTAAACTGATTTATCTCAATTTACACAATCAAGAATTTTACCACATAAAAACTGAGAGCAAGTAGAGGGTCTCCCTCCACTGTAAGACACAAATCCCATTATTTGATAAAAATGAAGTGGAATATAACACTAAGAATCCTGAACCTGCAATTTTCTTTCATCTACAATTCAAAGATTCAGAATTCCATAAATATGCAGCTTCTGGTGAGCATACGTACGTGCTGTGCCACTGTCAGTCCCCTAAAGGCAGCTCTGATTTTCACAGAGCAACAGCTAATCTGCATTGTGAGCACCTGAGGGGCTTGCACCAGAACAGTGATTTAAACTTTATTAATACTTAACTCCAGTTGATTACAGATTTTCTCTTGAGGCTGCAAGCACTTGTGCAGAACTCTGTGGTCACTAAGACACAACTTTATCAGCTTTATCTGGGAGTTACATGCTCACAAGAACTAGACACCCAAACAGGATAACATTGACTGGCATGATGTCTCTGTAACTTCAGAGAAGAACTTAAAAACTCATTTGGATCCATTTTTAAACCTGGGATTGCCTTCACTTTTATGTAGGAAGGATGAGCAGAAACTTTACAGAAAAGGAAAAATGCAGCCATATGAACCAAAGTTCCCAGTTTGAAAGCCCCTAAAGCTAAGATTAAATGTAATAAGCAAAGATTAAGATAGAATTTGTTTAGAATAAAAGCTTCCCAGAATGAAATGAAATTGAGGTAGACTGATTTTAAATGCTGGTGCTAGTGAGAAATGTACTGAATACAAAGCAAAATCCACTCTTAAAAGAAACTTCATATAAAGAAAATCCATATTTACTTTCAACATCGAAGCTGTATTGTAGTATTGTACACACAGCCACAATCTTAAAACTAAATATTATTTACAAAAAATATTTACACAAGTACAAGAAACCCATTTAATTATTGGACTTCACAGTGTTAAGTGAATTTTAGTAGACTCATATTGCAATGGCATGAACATAAATGTAGTAAAGCCTGTATGTGGAATTTTCTAAACTCCCTCTGTGATAGATAAGGAGCAATCCCTGAGTTTACTATGCAGGCCTGAATAAAGCTGCAATACAAAACCCACTGTCAACCATCTTATCACCCAAAACTTTTCAAATGCACTGTGCTGTTAAGCCACTGGCATATGAATTTACTAGCCAGGGCAAGAATGAAGTTGACTCTACATAAGCACAATCCATCTGCTTGGGAGTTGAAAAGAGCACCATTAAGTTAGGAAAAAAAAAAGTCTCGAGTCTCCTTCCCGTCAGCCTAAGTCCCCGTAGTTCCCACCTGGAAATTATTTAAGAAACAAACAGAAGTTTTAATTCACATTTCAACTGTAGAAAGAGAATTCTGCATTGCTGCCAGTACTGTACAAACTGTACTTACCACTGCTCATCTTTTACATCCTGTGTTACATTGGCACAAGCAAAAAGACCAATACAGAAACAGAACTCAGCCACCAACACGGATGTGGGCCACAGGAGAGTTATGATGGTACAAGACACTATTCCTGTTACAAGTCTGCGAGATGTATGTTGAAGCACCAATTGTTATTAGAGTCCATGTAAAAAGCTGCCAAATGTCTTATTGAATCCATAATATTACTCATGCACTGAAGGGAAAACAGTGCATGAGACATGGAATGTCTGGGCATACAAAAAGAACTCCGCCATTAATTCGAGTCAAGATCATTTAATCTGTCTGCCTCAGTCTCTTCATCTACAGTGGGTAATAATTGTACTTACCCATGTCTGTAAAATGCCTCAATAGAAACACTACAGAGGTAAGCCACGAAAGACTATTTCACATTCTTGTGAAAAATAGGATGAGATGTTCAGCTCAAGCCATTCCCAATTTTTTACCCCCATGTCTCCTTCATACCAGACACACATCAAGGAACAATCACTGGGGCTACAGATGTATTGCACGCTAAGAAAACTGTGTTAGACAATAAGCTTCCACCCAGCACTTTTTTTCTCTTTTTAAAATGTAACTCTGCACTTGTGACACATGCCATTTTTTCTTCACAATTCACATCCATAACAAGAGCAATCTGTATCTACTGCCCATTTCACTCAGAAGAAGAAAGAAAGATAGGAGGAAAGAAAGGGAAGTGAAAAGATATTTCATTGTCTATACTATTTTTTATGGTTGATACATGGAGATGGAAGGTAAATCACATGTGAGTAAAGATAGCAGGCAAAGATTCACAGTACAGAAATCAGTTTACACAACAGAGCAGTCACCTAAGAAAGTTCAACGGAAGAAGAGGTGATACACTCCGGGTACCAACAGTCAGACTTGTAGCATGACCACGGTAGGCTATCTTATTGATGTGCATTCCTGTGCCAGTACAGGCAACAATCTTACCTACTCAGGACAGAGATCATGCACAGAGAGGTTGCCAACGAAATCCTGCCTCTGACTCCAGTCAAAGGAGAAACAGCATAAAAGCCCATAACCCGTTTATAAAGCGGATGACCGATGTCAGACCCCTTGTCAGAAAGCCACCAGAAACCCATCTCCATGCTCATCTCTTGCATGCACTTGCTTCAGGTCTGTAACTAATGATACAGGCTCCTAGGCCCTTACCTGTCCTGAAGCTCCCATCTGAGCAGCCTGGGCCTGAGCTGCTTGCACCGCTGCCGCTGCCTGCTGCTGCTGGACCAGCTGAGCTCTTACCTTGAGTATGAAAAAGAACAACAAAGTAAACATACTTATCTGATTAGAGTATGACACTTCTGCTTCAATTATGTTGACGGCACTCGTGAAAAACGGTGTGGAGACAAGATCAGCCTCACATACATACTCTTCCTAGATTTTTTGAGCTTTCCTTATGAAAATAAGTTCCCATGTTTCTAACATTTAGACCAGTCTTCCTACAGACACTCAAGATTTGATTTCTTCTTGAAACTTCTTCCCTGTACTACCAGGTCTTCCCAGGACAATACTAGGTACTTTAACTTTCTGACAAATGTAGTTAATCACACACATGTTGGTTTCCCTCAAGCACATTGTATTAAGTACCTACCAATGACCAGCATCTACACATTCATTACGACTGTCAGTGTGAAGTATGTGACCTCTATCTACTCGTAGATTAGCTGGTAGGAACACAAAGTGGACCCAACACCTCGACAACGTGGGGTCACTGATTTCTCAAGTGTGGCTGACACTCCACTCCTCCTTGGAGTGGAGCAAGGCCCAAAGAAAAGCAGGTCTTGGGATTATATCTGAGCTTTTGCTCAATTGCACATGTGGAGCCCAGAAAAAGACACAACTGTAATGCAATAGTGCAGAAAGCTGCACCATTAAGAGGATGACCCAGCAAGAGGTTCAGAGTAAAAACTATTGTCTTGTCCACATTCTCCTCAAGGCAGAAAACTACCAGTATCTTAAACTTTGACCAAAATCTCTTAAAGATGGCAGCAGAAGCAAAGCCAGCATGCTAGACAGCAAGCACGGCTCCAGTCACACGCACCAGGCAGTTCAAAGCACTTACGTTCTAGAACAGCAAACATCATGGACGCGATTTTTCTTTAACCAGTGCCTGTTTTTCTTTTACTTGTCCATTTAAGAGTAAGACAATTATTTTTAAATATTAGCTGCATAAATGGTTTTCATAGATTTCCATAAGTCCTGCTCCTAGACACAAAACTGTTCCCTACTGGTAGCGACACAAACCATTAAAGTCTCCATACTCATGCTAACTACCGATCTCTTACCCAGCTATGTTTTCTCCTACTTCATCATTAGCTAAAGTCAAAAGTTTTGTTTTTTTTTTTTCTCTAGAGGATCATAATGAACCAACAATCAGGTGGTCACTAGCCCTTACCTGCATTGCTTTTAATTGCTGTGGCGTAAGAGTAACAGGCATAACCTGACTAGGAATTTGTCCTGAGATTGCCTGTGGCTGAGATACCATGGGCTGGGGTTGAGGCTGGGATTGTGGTGGAAGCTGAGACTGTTGTGCCTGAGCAACTTGTTGTTGTTGCTGCTGCTGTTGCTGCTGTTGTTGCTGCTGCATCTGTTGCATCTGCTGTTGCATTACTTGTTGAGGTGGCTGCTGCTGTATCTGTTGTTGTGGTATTTGTTGCTGTTGTTGCTGCTGCTGCTGTTGCTGCTGCTGTTGTGCCTGCATAGCCTGTGCTGCCTGCAGCTGCTGCATTTGGGCAATTCGCTGTAGCTGCTGCTGCTGCTGTTGCTGCTGCATCTGAAAAGCAGAAAAAGCCAGGATGCTAAAGCTTCCAACAATGCGATAGCAGCCTTATATTTATAGCATAAACCAAGAGCAAACAAAATCCTAACACATCAGGCTGAGGTTTCATGTCCAAAGGGAAAACCCAACCTTTTTATCCACTCACTCTTCATACATCTCAACTACATATTGAAACAATGGGATGTGCACTATTACAAGCTTGTCTCGCTACTAAAACAGTTTTCAAAAGCAAAGATGAAGTCCATCAGCTTCTCCTGTACAAATAGGCTCAGAAGCACTTCTTAAAATCTAACCAGCCTGCATCAGCACCACTATTTACCAGAAACTGCACAAGAGCGTGACCGTGAAGTTTCCTCTTCTGCTTTTGTGCCTAAGGATGATACATAAATATGAAGTGGCAATGTGTAATTCACACAATGAAAAAACAGCCACTATTTCTAGATAATAAGTGCTTTCAATTCTTTCCCACATGCCCATTCTTGTCAGAACGAAAGGCTATCCTGATGTTTACAAAAAGAAACAGACAAAGGTTTTAATTCTCTATTGCTATGACAGAAGAAAGCAATAAAACAACTGTCAAGTCTTTCCTCTGGAATGTAATACTTGTTGCCAATTAACTTGCCAGTCTAAACTGAAGTGCTACCCTGAAGTGGAAACATATTAAGTGACAGGCAGAGCTGCTATTTAGTAATTCCATACAAGTCAAGCTTCACTTGCCAAGTACCGGAACACAGACCACCTTAATTGTCATTTTAATTGTTTGTCATCACCTGCTGTTGGTTTTGCTGCTGCTGCATCTGCAGTTTCAGCATGTGCTGTTGCTGCTGCTGGACGGCTTGCAACTGCTGCTGTTGCTGCTGCTGCTGCTGGGCTGCTGCAGCTGCTGCTGCCTGCTGCTGCTGCACCTGAAATTGCTGTTGCATGGCTGACTGCTGGGCTTGGAATTGCTGCTGCTGCAAAGCCACCTGCTGCTGCTGGAATTGTTGCTGCTGCTGCTGTTGCTGCTGAGCTATCTGCTGAAGCTGAAGCTGGGCTGAAAAGACAGTAGACTGTACTTAAAACATGAGACTCAAACAGTGCAAGAGACAGTTACCCAGTATAACTCATAATAATTTAGAATAATCTCTAAAGTACAGTAATGTTCTTCATTAGCAGCACATACCTTTGCTTCCTCAAATGGATGAGGCCCATTAACAGCAGAATTAATCACAGAATGGTTGGGTTTGAAGGGACCTTAAAGATTATCTAGTTCCAAACCCCTGCCATGGACAGGGACACCTCCCACCAGACCAGGTTCCTCAGAGCCCCATCCAGCCTGGACTTGAACACTTCCAGGGACAGGGCATCCACAGCTTCCCTGGGTAACCTGTTCCAGTGTCTCACTGCCCTCGTAGTGAAGAGCTTCTTCTAAATCTACCCTCTTTCAGTTTAAAGCTCTCACCTCTTGTCCTATCACTACATGCCCTTGTAAAAAGCCCCTCTCCTCTCACGACACTTCCTACTACCAGCCTCTAATTCTCACTCCCTACATTGAGTCAGCAACTTAGGTAAAGAATGTAAAAATGTACAGGACCAAATATGCACAGAGTTCACCAGCAGGAAGCACCGTACCCATAGAAAACATGGGTGAGATCTACAAAAACAAAGTTCACAAGTTGACATCTTGTAAGATGAAAGCAGCATTTGCTCACACAACAGCTAGGCTGGTTCCTCACTATTCTAAGGCAGGCATCTATCCCATTAGATAGCAGCATTTGACATCAATTCTTCCTTCAATTCGCTTGGCCAATTGAGCCATAAGTATAAAATTTCTTCAGCACCCTTTCCTTGTGGAAAAGAGCTATGTGTGGTGGGGATCAGTCTGTTCAACCAAGTAACAGGCAATAGGACAGGAGGAAACAGCCTCAAGTTGTGCCATGGGAAGTTTAGATTGGATATTAGAAATAATTTCTTTACTGAAAGCGTTATCAGGCATTGGAATTGGTTGCCCAGGGCAGTGGTGGAGTCCCCACGCCTGGAGGTATTTAAAAGACAGGTAAACATAGTGCTTAAGGATATGGTTTAGTTGAGGACTTGTCAGTGTTAGGTTAAGGACTAGACTCGATCATCTTAAAGGTCTTTTCCAATCTAGGTGATTTTGTGTACTGAAAAGCTGATCTAATAATTTCAGTGGTTTAAGCAAAGTGAACACTTACTTGGCTGAGTAGCTGTAGAGACACCAGGCATACCATGAGGCGCCATTCCCGAGGTTCCAGGAGGCTGCTGCTGCCCTGGGAGACTCATCTGCTGTCCCATAGGGCCAAGGCCACTCATCCCACTCATCGGTGCTCCTTGAGCTCGGGAAGCCATGCCCATTCCAGGCGCCCCTGCTGGGGGACCCCCAGTTAGATTCTGAAGGGCATTCATCGGATCTGCAAAGAAAATAGTTACCAATATGCAGCCAGCCATGCAACTGTCTCCCCGAAAATCCTTCGTTCTCTGTCATCCACTCTGATCTGTCAGCTTCAGAACATGACTATATCTAGTACCCTGAGAACCTAACATTCACTGCTCTGCCTGCGAGACAAGAGGCCTCTGGCACATCTTTGCCTCTCTGTAAATAGAGTGGAGATTACTTGAAGTGTTTCAGATTAGCAAAGTTCCAAACTGACTCTAAACACATTAGAGAAAAGGAACTCATTAGCCACCTCTGACTTTATATGCAAGGCAAAACAAGCAGCCAACAAAACTCTGTGAGGATATCCAGCCTGTAACCTCAAAAACCAAGAGGATATTCCCACTGTGGATCCAATAAGCCTCTTCCTCCTGAGGTCATCATTGAGCAGCAGTCTCAGACCAGAGGAAGTACTTTGCTATACAGTTCCACCCTATAACATCGCATTTATTATGCAGTGGATAAATTCAGTGCCTTTCAAGACAAAAGAGGATCATACTATGCTCCTAATGTACACTTCTGTGAGAATTAACAGAGGTGTAAGATATGCTCTAACCTAACGCCAGTTAAATGGCACAGTGCGTACACCCCACAAACAGTGTTTGCCTCTGATGTGACACACTGAGGAACCCAGAGCTGGTAACAGGGAGAGACCTGGACTGCTCAGCAGGAGGTGATTTTTAATCTCTACTCTTATTTCAAGAGTAGCGCTGATTTCTAAGCTGTTCACCTTAAAAATTGGGAGCAGGGGTGGGGG
>JAVSBS010006869.1:0-11286 GCA_033124195.1 Coracias cyanogaster | reverse complement strand
CGGGGGCACCAAATGCAGCAGAGACACCAGCAGCAGCTCCAGCTGAGACAAAGTCCCTCTTCTCTGTGTCTCTGCGGAAGTACTCAAAGATCTGAAATACAGAAGCAAAGGCAGGTTTGGGGCTGGCCACAGGCAGGAGTTTAGGGGAGACACAGGGTATGCCATATGTGACCCCAAGCCACTGGCATGACCCCAAGGAACAGCCTGGTTTGAATACAGGGAGGGGCACCTGAAGCACCAACCTTAAAGTCTCGCTTTAAAGATGTGGATCTTCCCTGGGAGATCCCAGCAGCAATCACCGCTCCAGAGTGAATCATGGGTCCTTCCTACAGGCAGGAGAGCAGAGTCAGATCAGAGGAGGAAGAAGCCCAGGGACAGTCAGGGACAACTGAATGCTGCTCACCAGGTCGTGGCCCTGAAGAAGCTGGCTGGGAGGATTTCCCTCTGGGAAATGCAGACCTGGCCATGTTTCCCCCTTTAAATCCTCATTCTAACAGATGACTCTCATGGCCACCCCCTGTTCCCACCAGCACTCCCTCCAGCCAAGGGGACAGGGGCTTCCTTTGCCTGCCTTCAATCCCAGGAAGCTAGAAAGGTCCTAATGGGGCACAGGGTCTTCCCCATCTAACATTTGCAGGGACAATCACCAGTGGATGTAGGCTGGTGCTCTCCTGCCCTCAGCCGAGCCACACACAGGCTGGCTCGGTGGAACTGCACACCTTGGGGCCTGGCACCACACGCCCCAGGGGCTCCTCAAGCCTGGTCACCCCACAGGGGCCTTGGCCAGCAGACTAGGGAATAAAACTGGGAAGTCATTGCAGGGTCCCCAGTACTCCAGCCCCAGCACAGGGCCGGTGACGGGCTGTGGCACATGTGCCAGCAGCAGGTAACAACGTGTCAGAGAGGGCTTTGTGCACATCACCTTCCCAACAGCCAGGCCACCAACCACTGAGAGGATGACCCCACAGACTTTGATCACCAGGGTCTGCAAAACAGAGACAACAGACACAGCACATCACAAGGGTGGCACAAGGAACATGACTGCAGCAGCCACAGGGTCACAGACCTGGCCAGATGCAGAGGCAGGAGCCAGCGACTCCAGGGGACTTGTGATTCTCAGTCTCCCGTTGTGTCAGTGGAGCTGGCCAACTTCCTTCTTGGCCAGAGCAAAAAATTACCCAAAGCTGCTCTTCCCAGTGCCAGCTGCCAATCCCAGGGCAGGAGGTTTAACTGCCTGACTCTGGGGGGAACAGCTACAGAGCCAAGCAGCCAGGAGCTGGTGCCAGCTCCCCCTCTGCCACAGCGCTGGCAGGGACCACCCCATGGGGACACAACGTGCCCAGGGCCAGCCCAGCAGAGGGGCTCTCATCACAGGCAGAAAGCACGCATCCCACCACCTTCTGCTTCCTACCTTGAGGCGGACAACGTGCGGGATCTTCACACCGTTGAGATAGCATTTGATCTGGGGGATGCCACTGCCAGCTGCGACAGGCTGCGGGGAGCAGGGAGAGAGTGAGTGGCTACCATGTATGGGATGGGGCCACCTCAGCACCAAGCACACCCTCAGAGAGATGAGGCCAAAATCTATTTACAGGTTCTGGAGGAGGGCTTGAGGGAGGCACCCACTGTCCCTAAAGCAAATGTACCAGGGAGAAGGAGCTGGCTGGACTCTAGGGGGACATTAAGGCCTTCCCACCACCATGGCAAGAGGCCCAGTGCTGAAGAAAGTTCACAGTTGGTGGCCAGGGAGAGCAAGGACAAAGCCACAAGGAAGCCAGTGCAGACTCAGAGTGGCCCACAGGGAGCCATCACCCCCTTCCAGAGTCTGGCTTGTTCTCCAGCACGTTTCCCTGAGGCACCCCACCAGCCTGTCCTCTGCCGGTGCTCATGTACGCCCATGTATGCCCAACACCGAGGGGCCAAGGCTTGTGAGAGCTGTGCCTGTGCCCCAGGCTGGAGCACACCCTCTGCCCCAGGCTGCCAGCAAAAGGGAGCGCACTATCCCATCAGTCTGAGAACCCTGGAGAAACTCAACAGCACAGCTGGAGACAACGCCAAGGAACCGGGGCTACCAAGAGCCAATTTGCCAGGAATACATTTGCTACTACATACATTTTCATGTTTTCTGAAGACATGATCGTGCTCCCTCCATGAAAAGAGCTGGGGTAGGAGGCACAGGAATACTCCAATGCAGACCAGTTCCAAACTCTTACCTCTATGAAAGCAACAATCATGGAGCCCACCATCACCACGCTGGCGTTGAGTGTGGCCCAGAGTAACAGGGAGAAAGACAGGCCCCCTTTCTCTGTGAACTTGTCAATGTCTGAGGAAGCAGCTCAAGGAAAGGCCAGTATTGGTTGGGTACCATCTATCCCACCACAATAACATGTTACTAAAATGCTTCTTCAGCTGCAGCAGTGCAGCAGATCCTGTGCACTTAGGGCAGCCAGAGCTGCTGCAGGGACCCTCCTCCAGCTGCCCAGCCACAGCTCAGCCCTGCAGAGTAGCCGGGCACACAGCAGCACCTTGGGTGGCAGGGTCTGCCGTCAAACCCAGACAAGAAAGTGCTGCCCTCTCCCCAGCGCCCCTCTTGTGGCTACCAGGAGCCGAGATCACACAGCTCCCAGCTGGCCAGCAGCCACAGCTCCATGGGAGGATACTGCCCTTCACCACCCGGTACTTCAGCCCAGCCAGGTTCTCCACCACGATGTCTATGAAGCAAGCAACGAGGCCAGTGAGGATGCCAATCATGGCGCAGATGACCCAGCGCTTGATCTCCACCGTCCGGAAAGCCTGAAGGACAGACAGTCGTCATACCCCACTGCCACCCAGCCTGCCCCCTGCCAGCATCGGCAGACTTCAAACCACCCAGCCACCTTCCCCAACACAGCTCTAAGCCTGGGCAGCTCTGAGGAGAGTTGAGCCAGGATTGTAAAGCCTGGCCACAATTTACTTATTTTAAACCCGTGCCCTTGCCCCTCTGTGAGATCCCTAACAGCAGATGTGCTTTTCCAGCTTGCCTGCCTCCGTCAGGTCCCTTCTGTCAGACTTCTTGCTTCAGTGCTGACTCCCAAAGCCTCCAGGGCAGATGTTTCACATAACTCCAGAAGTCCCTCTGCTCAGAGATCTGCCCCATACCACCCAGCAATGCCACCATGCACGCCCAGACTAGCTCCTGTTCAAACCATCCTATGCTGGATCCTTGCTCCTGAGGTTTTACAGCTCCTCACAAGCTGGTCAGTGCCCATAAACCCACCCCGGCTCAAGCACTGCTTTTAGCACAACTTCCCCCAGCACGGAGAAGCCCCTCAGCAGCCGGGCAGGGGAACAGCTTCCCTGGGCCATCTGGCTGTAGGATAAGCAGTCAGATCACAGCAGGACTCACTGTGTGGTTTATCCTCCTCTCCTCCTCCAGGAACAGCTGATTTTCACTGTTGTCATAGTCCAGGCTCTAGTTCAAGAAAGGGAGATGCTGTTACTGTCCAGTGCAGGGGAAGAGATGCCCATGCTGGGCAGGGCTGCCCACAGACCCTCACCCCTGCCCCTCCACATCCTTGTATCATTTTCCTCCCTTGATCCCACTCCTTCTCCACTGAAACCCCCCGAACTGGGCAGCCACAAACACCCACCACACATATCCCACACCCTGCATTCAGAAGGCAGAGCCCATACAAGGAGAGACGGGCACTTACCTCGTACTTGAGTGATAAGAGTTTTTCATTGTGAGGGATCTCATTTGGATGCTGCCGAGGGAGCTCTGTCTCCTGCAGGATGCAATGCACAAGTTAGGACAGCCAGGTCGGAGTCTAACCTCCCCTCTGCCATGTAACTGCTAGCTTAACACTACTTTTTATGCTCAGGAGATGCAGGAAGGATTGTAGCTGCCTGGTAGGCCAGGATCTGAGAAGATTTTCCACCAGGTGGTGGATGTTTACGGCAGCTGGAACAGGTTGCCTCTCACCCTCACCCACTGCCCCTCTACACCCGGGCAGGACCTTTCCCCGAGCAGTTGGAGGGTTTGCCCAGCTGGGGACCATGCTGCCATGTTAATCTGGCTCTGTGCTCCAGCGGAGGGCAACCTTTCACCTCAGCAGGAAATTCCTTCGGCCAAAAGCAACGAGCTATTTCAAGCAAGCCCTTGTTTTTGGGCAGAAACCAAAGTCTGTTTCCCAAATGCCTTTGACCGCACAAGCTGTTCCCAGTTCCAAATTAAGGCATTTAAGGAAGATGCCAGAGGAGCCCCTGGGGCGGCAGCAGCCCGTGCCCTTCCCTGACCCTGCGTTACAGCTACAGCCAAAGCAGGCCCAGCCTGTCTTAATCCAGCACCTTGGAGGACATGTTCCTTCCCATTTAAGAATTCCACAAGAAATGTTTAGCAAAAGTCTTCTCATTTGCTCTTCCTGCAGCTCTGGAGCTGAGGCAGGAGCATCTGAGGAAGAAAAGCACGCATCATGCAAGGGGAATAACTTGAAATGTCAGAATTTTTGCAAGATGCCCACTCTGCCACTAGCCCTGTCCAGAGGGCTGAGATGTCCCCTGCCCTGCCTTCACATCGAGCTGGGCAGCAGGCAGGAAAGAAGCTTTAGGGAGCTCTCAGGGCAACAAGGAAGAAATCCCTTCCCACTCCACTCGCTTGTGCATTTGCTCTGGCAGAAGGAAGGTCCCTGTTCTGACGGTTGGTGTTGCTGCCCAGAATGGCGCAGAGGACTGGGATGTTCCCAGGCCAGTGCCGCAGCTATGGGGAAGCAGCGAGGGTCGACGCAGAGCAGCAGGCAGCTGTCCATGCCATAAAGATCACCCAGCCCAGGAGGAAGCACAGGAGCCCTCATGGGACAAGCAGGATGTGAGAGGGGGAACAAAAGTGGCTGTTAGTCCTGTTAGTGGAATGGAAGGGGTCTCAGTAATGGTGGGTCCCTTTCTGCGCCTCTCACCAGCTCACGAATGTCCTCGTTGAGGTCCACATTGCTCAGCTGCCCAATGCGCAGGAAGGAGGAAGGAGTGAGCTGAGAAGAAAAAGGAAAATAGGATCAACTCAGGAAAGAGCAGGCACATGGGCATCCATGCTCTGCCCCCCTTGCCAAGCTCTGCCTGCCTGCGCATGACCGGAGCCTCCCAAAGCATGGGACCTGCAGAGGACTGCTCTTGGAGGACACACTGAGGCGGTGGGACCCACGACCCTGGATGGAGCACAAGGCAGCAGCAGTCTGCAGGGGTTTGGGCAAGCTGCTCCAACCTGCTAGCCGGCAGAGCCAGCTCACCTGGGGAAGATGCCAACCAGCAGCAGCTCCTTCGGGACCAGGAGAGAGCTGGTGAGAATCACTAACAGCCTCCGGCCAACACAGCAGCCATGCAGTCAGCAAACCCGTGCCGAGCAGCACGTTCCACGCTCCCCTGGAGCTGGGGAGTGACAGACCCCCACCCCCACCAGCCCTGAAGAGAAAGCACCATCTCCACAGTCACAAGCACACCAAGACACGCTGGGGCCATCCCTCAGCTTGTGCACCCAGCCAGGAACAGGGGATGGCTGAGGGCACGTTTGGCTCTGCCACAGGAGATGAGCATACCGGTGTGTTCATCTCCCTCCGAGCAGCTGGGACCAGAGCAATGGCGAGGCCGGCTGCCAGCCAGCACACACAAGAGGAAGCTGGGTTGCTTTGGACACCGGTGCCTCTCTGGGCTGGCCCCAGTTTGATGCTGGGGAGGAGCATTTACACCTCCCTGTGGGGAGCAGGTTCTCCTTTTGCTGGTGACCATTTCGGCTTGTTACTGGCAGCACAGTTGTGTAACACAGGAGTTTTTGGACTATTTGGGGAACCTCTTGTCTCCTGGCCGATGCCGGCAAGGGCTCGAGCTGCAGCCGGGGCAGCCTCCAGCTGCGCAGTGCCGTGAGGGGACTCAGCAGAAGCGGGCAAGCTGCTGTCACCCCTCCGCTCTTGTGAAACACAGGGATGCACACGGGCGCAAGCAGCACTGTCACTAAGCACAGCCCAAACACCGTTTCTCAACATTAAGATCTTCCCCTCCAGAGTCTCATCTCTCCCCAGTTGCCAGGCTGAAGTACTAGAGAATAAAAGGGAGACGGTGATCAACAGTGTGGCCCTGGCATGTTGGTCCCTCCCTGCTGGCAAGCCAGCAGATCCCAGATCGAGCCCCTGCTGCTTTAATCCCCATAGATCCTGTCTGGAACATGCAGGCCATAGCAGCCGGGAGACATGCACGTCACAGCAGATGAAGAATATCCCTTTGTGTTTGCAGTCTGACCTATTTTCCCACTTCTCCATCTGCTCCACGTTCTCATTCACTCCCTGACTCGCAGACGGGTTTTTCCCCAGCTTCTCAAATCTCCTTCAGTGCCCTTTTGTCCTCAGCAGCCTGAGCCCAGAGGAGGGGCTGAGCACAAAGTGCTCCGTGCAGACACTGGTTTGGTGAGACCAGCCTAAGGCTTTGGTTCTGGTCTGTGATGGGTCCACAATCCCCACTGAAAGGATCCAGGTGGACCCTTTTCTCAGTAGCCAAAACAGATCGCTGCTGGCTCCTATGAGCTGGGCACACCCAAAGCTGTCACCTCCCTGGGGGGACATGGATGGGAACTTACACAGAGTCATGAGCTGGAGGCAGGAACCGCCCATTTCAGTGCCCACTGGTGCCCAGCTGCTCTGGAGACAGACAGAGGTCACAGCCAGGCCCTTGCCATCCTGGGGAGGGGTGAAAGACACAGTCCTCGTCCTGAAACCTTGGGAGGGACAAATCTGAGACCTTGCAAGGGAACCCACCTCCATCTGGCTTCAGGAATCACAAAGATTTGAGGCTCCCATTACATGCTACAAACCCAGGGCAAGATCAAGCCACTGAGATGGGAACAATCACTTCTGCCACATTCCCTGCTCATGCCTGGACTCAGACCTCAAGCAACAGCACCTCAGACAGGACCAGCCCTTCAGGAAAATTCCTCTGCTAGCCGTGGGATTCTGCAGAAAGCCCAAACATGGCTGAACTGTTGACACACTCACACACAGCCTGTCCTTATGGAGCAAGCAGCCGGGGCATGGCAGTTCCCTTCCCAATGGATTAGGCATCAGCAGGACCCAAACAGAGATGAAGGGAAAGGAGCTGCAGTTGAACCTGAAGGTGAACTTTGCCAGACAAGCAGTATGTTTCTAATATGCCCCCATCTCCTAGCATCCCTCCACATGCAGATGGGCTGAGCTGCTCTGTGAGCGGAAGGCTGGCTCCACCTCACCCAGCACAGGGATCACATGCCAGGAGGACAGAAAAAAGCTACTTCCATCAACACTCAACTTTTAGAAGAGGGATAGGAGGAGGGGAGGTCAGACAATTGGGAGCCACGACAGAAGGTTATTTGTGCACGGCTCAGAGATTCACCGAGCACATGGCCAGCACTACCCTCCTTTGGATGTTTTTCAAACTCAGGCCAAGACAGCTGCTGATCCTGGGAACATATGATGTTGGTGTGACCGTGATATGATATCTCCGCATAACAACATGCATTGTTGCCAAAACCCAGAGGATGCAGACAGGTTAACAGCTCTCCTGTCCCAGGAGAGGCTCTCAGGCCAGCTGAGCCTGCCTCCGACAGCAGCACATGAACAGCAATGGCACACAGCCCTCAGCACTCATCCTGTTTGGGTGGTAAAGCTAATTCCTTACCCATTTTGAGCTCTGCAAAGATATCTTGGAGCCTTCATCTGGACCAAAACTGCTCTACATCTTTGTCAGTGGGGCAGTTGGTATACTGGTGGACAGGGCTGCTCCTCAGAGGGACCTCACCAGGCTGCAGGGAAGCCCCTGAAGTTCAACGGAAGCAAATACAAAGCCCTGCACCTGTGAGGGATGCGCCTCAGTGGTTAAAAAGCAGCTCTGCTGAAAAAGTCTTACAGAGAGCTGGTAGATGAGTTGCAGAGGAGTCAGCAGCACAAACATGCAGTGGAGGTGGTCAACCACCTCCCAGGTGGTGCAAGACCACAGCTGGGATGTCCAGGGAAGGGATCCCACACCTCTGCCTGGCACCTGCAATAGCACACCTGGGACTTGACAGCCAGTTTGGGCTCCCTAGGACAAGAAAGGTACAAAAACATGGGAGTGAGTCCAGCAAGACAGTCAGGTGCTGGAACATGTGGAAGACATATGAAGAGAAGCTGGTGCTTCTCAGGGGGATCCTCTTGCCATCTCCATACAGCTACAGTTACAGAGAAGATGGAACCAGCCTTCTCTCGAGGCTTCACATTGACGGGACAAGCTGCAGCAAGGGCACTTAGATATCAAACATTCAACTTGAGGATGGTGACACACTGAGCCTGGGGACAGAGAGAGTGCAGAGTCTCTGTCCTTGGAGATACCCAAATCTCCACAGGACGTGGTCCTCAGCGACCAGGTCTAAAGGATTTGCTCTTAGCAGGGGCTGGGCTAGAGACCTCCCAAGGCCCCTTCCCCCTTCGTCACACTGCCTCCCACCCCAGCACTGCTCTGAGATGGGCGAGAGCTAATTCAGGATCAATCTCAACAAGAAATAAATCCGCACCACCCGCATGCCCTGAAAGGATCATCTCCAGGGTTGGGGAGCAGTAGCTGAACACAGATACCAGCACCAGCCCGAGCATCACATGTCCGAGTGGGAGAACGCAAAACTCCTGCCAGCGTCCCTGTTTGGCAAAGGTGACAAGAAGCCATGCTGCTATACGTGGTGCTGCAGAAGCAACCCAGGCTGCGTGCACAGTGACCTAGCAGTGCCTCCCAAACGTCACTCTGAAGAACCATAAATCAGGATCGTTTGACTCTGCTCGACAGCTGATTTCTGCAAGGACGAACCAGCATGTCCCTGCAGGACATCATCTGACCCCCCTGACCACCCCCTGGTGTGAAGACACTCCCCCCATACACTGCCCCTTATCATTGTCCTGCTGCTCACTAACAAACTGGAAGCACGTGGTTTTCTGATATCAGTGAGATAAACCATGGCACATCAGGAGCCCGCAGCAGCATTGCGGAAGCAGCAAGAAGGAAGGAAGAGGACTTCTAGCTGCCAGGGCCCTCTTGGCCCAGGTACACTCTACTGAGGAGTCCCCAGTACCTGCTTGGGTAGGAAGGATGGTTCCAGGTTCTAAGACTCTGTGACCAGGTGGCTCACCAGCAGAGGAAGCCCTGTCACCAGCTATGGAGCGTGAGGGGTAGACGAGCATCAGGGCTTCTGAAATCCTCATCTGACACACAACCTGTGTGACAGGCTGTGTGATACAGCTGTGATAGGCTTCAAACCAACACATCATCCCCAAAACACACCGCACCAACAGAGAATGAGTCTCCTCACCTCCAGGCCCATAAGGGAGAGAAAGCATCTGGACCCTCCCCATGGCATCACCACGCGGCTACAATTCTGCTTCCAGCCTCTGTTGCCACTCCAGGGCACAGCTGCTCCTGGCCCCTCACCTGCACAAGGCCAGAAGATGTTGGTATTGTCCTGGGCCACCTGCCTTTCTCCAGCACCTTGTTTCACGTGTCCCCTCTGCAGAGGAGCAGCGCAAGGTCAAAGCATTGCCACAGTCCCCAACGATGCAAGCACTCAGCAGAAGGGACTGGACTTGATAAAACCTCTCTGCTCGGGGAAGCTCCTGCCAACTCCCGAGGGCAGCAGCTTTCTGGGGAGGCCACCTACAGGTCCCAGCAGTGGGCAGGAGGGGACAGGCAGCCTCTCTGCTGATACCCATGGGATGCGCAGCCTGCAGCCCATCCACCAGGAATCAGGGCTCACCCAGCAGACTTCTCCTTTTCTCTTTCCCCCACTGCCAAGATTTTTCTGATTGCAGCAAGCGCAGCAGCCCTCCGGCATCACCAGCCCTTCGGCATCACCAGCCGCCCACGAAGGCTGCGTTTCACACCCTGTTACTCGAAGTGAAAGAAAACAAGACCAACATCTTCAGATGCAGAATTAGAGGGGTTAAGAAGGACGAGCCGCCGAGCAGCAGCACGAACCTGGTCCACATTCTAGTGACCCCCTGCCCACACCCTGTTCCAGGTACCTTCTGGAGCAGAAGCATTATACCAATCCCAAAGTCAAGGCATTTTAACACAAACACAGACCATATCCTCGATGGGTAGCAAAGGAGAAATGCTCTTTTTCAAAAAATGCCTAATGATGGAAATTGGCTGCTCTTACTAAAATTGTCCATTCACTTTTCAGTCCAAGAACGGACACACAGAGCTTGAAAAAGCAGGAAAGGGGCATCCCAGGGCAGGCATGGTGCTCAGGCACATAGGCAGCCTCTCACTTCTTGATATACTCAAGGTACTAGAAAGTCCTGGTGAGAGGACAAAGGCTCAGCCAACTCTGAAGCAGTGCTCAGCTAACCCCAAAACCAGAGCAGACCTCCTGTACAGCCCTGTAGCATCCTCTACGGCCATGGGTGTGTTTTTCCAGCCCCTCCTCACCTCCCACCCACAAGTGCTCAGTCTCAGTCTCTTGCAGCAGCCAGACTGGGAGCTATAGATCCATGTTTCCTTTTGTTATTTCAAGATCACTTTCATTTCCATTAAACAAGCACATGAGAAAGGGAAGAAGCTCCACTGGGGACATTTTTATTGTATTACCACAACCCAAGTTTAAGTCTCCTGTGAGGGAAGCAACTCTAGTCACTCTTTGTTTCTCTGCCAAAGCTGTCCTGCCTTCCCACTTCAACCTACTTGACTATCTGGCATCTAGGTCAAAGGACTGTCTGAGGCAGAGAAGCAGCTGCCCTACACCAAAAGGCAACCCCAGCACCCCAGCTGCCACTGCCAGATTGGTGCCGCTGCCAGGGGCACACGTGGTGCAGGAAGCCATGGATTTGGAGCTCTGGCAAGGTACTCACTCTCCTCCTTTACAAAGGAAAATACCACGTAGCAGCTTGTCATCAGCTAGGACTTGAGTTGTCCATGCTGTGAAGGGACACAGTGACAACATATCAGATCAGCAGGGCTGGGTTTGCTGTAACAAGTGCTGGCATTTCTTCCAGGCCACCAGGAAAACCCTTTCCTAACTGACCCACAGCCACAAGATCCTGTTAATCCCTATATTAACACCCTTCAGACCTGCAGAATTCACCATGTGATATTTAAAGACAACCCACAGTGTGAATACATGGGCTCCTGTTGTGCCAGCTAGGAAGATTTACTTTTATTTTCATGCCAGAACAGCTGCAACGGCACAGGAGACTCCTTCCAGCCACCATGCCTTGCTCCCACAGCACCACGCTAGGCACTTCCACCCTAATGAACCCTCTATTTCCCTCTAAT
>JAVSBS010006868.1:19825-30239 GCA_033124195.1 Coracias cyanogaster | reverse complement strand
GCATCGTTCGCACCGGCCAATGGCGAGGGAGCGGCGGCGGAGCGGGGCGGGGCGAGGCGGCGGCTCCCGCCGCACCTGGGGCCCCGCCCCGGCGGGGGCGTCAGCGCGGCCGGCGCTGTGCCGGCCCAGGGCGAGGAGCCCGCAGCTCCCCTCAGCCAGCAGCGTGGGGCAGGAACGCCACGGAAAAAACGCGGAGCGAGCGTTCCCTGGTGCAGCCCCGGCGGCGGGGAAGGTAAAGCGGGAGAAACGGTGCCGGCATGAGCCTTTTTTTTTTTCCCCCCCTCTTTTCTTTGAACTGAGGTTGAATTCTCGTACCAGTATTTGTCTCCTGCGACCACAGCGTTGTTGTGTGTGACACCAGAGCGGGGCACGAAGCTCCCTTCGCCTTCCCCAGAGCTTTCCTCACGGGGCTTTGCTTCCTCCGGGAGCTGGCCAGACCCGCGCTCCGGTAAGGAGGAACACAGCCAGGGCGGAGGAACGCTCCTAAAAAAGCCACCCTGAGCACAAGGCAGAAGTAGATCTTACCCGCACGTGCCTGTCGGTAGAAAATAATTATTGCTCCTACATTACAGCTTTCGATCCATAAAAGCTCCATCCAGAGTCAGAGCAGCAATGGCACTCCTTGGACACAAGGACGAAGGGTCAGAGGGGAGGAGAGCCCCCAGGAAGAGTTCCTTTTCGGAGGAGCCTGGCTGCAGCACAGATGCAACTGCTGAGGAACAAGAGGACCTGCCGTATGACGGAGATGGAGGAAGAACCTGTAAATACAATCATGATTCAGAGACTTTGAATGACTGTCCTTGTGCAAAAGATATTTTTGGTATTTTAAACTTAACCTCTTCTGAAAACATAACAGCAAATTATGAAACTCACCTACAGCCTGAAGGATTCTCCTGTGACCACAGAGGGGCCAGAGGAACTACAGGAATGTCAGCTGAAATGCCTGGAAGTGAAGCTTCCTTTAAGAAGAAACTACTTGTTGGCAGTTTTAGTAAACCGGGTAGCAAAGAACATCTAACTCATTCCAAAATGTCCACTGTCCTCTTGCGCCATGTTTCTAAGGGAGAGCCAATAAGCACATGCCAGTTGATTGAATGCGAGACAATACCAGAGACATCCTTCACTGAGAGTATCGATGACACTGTGAACACACCTGAGCTGTCAGAACATAAAGGCCCCGCAGCGCACGAACAACGGGCCACTAACTTTGAAGGATATCACTTAGGAAAGCACAAGGAAATAAACACCAGTGATAAAAATCAAAATTCACCAAACGAAAATAGATGTGTTTCAGAGAAATTAATTTCCTCTATTGGTAAGTGTGGGTGCAGACAAGAGAATTCACCATTGATTAATGAGAATGAGGATAGACTAGTCTTTCAAAACATGAAAGAAGAGAGTGCCCTGTTTAGGAAAACAGTTTCACCTCCTGAGCTCAATTACGGCCGAGATCAAGCTCACTATTCCCTTCCCGATGTCTCCGCAGTTACTTCAGAAGTTAAAGTACCAAAACCAAGTAGCAATATTAACTCAGTTCTTACAACGGAGAGAACAAAATCCTTCTCTGTTTTGCCAAGTAAATCACTAATTGCGAACGACATTCTAGAAAATAATTTCCATTCTGCTGAAGTAGAGAATCAAGAAGAAATGAGCATTACAGAACTGTTGCAACAGCTAAAGGTAATTAAGGTACTTTCAGAAATTCTTATTACTTGACAGAGTGATTTTTACCATAAGAAAATAGTGTCCAGGAAAATCTAACGTGACTAGTTCATGCAGGCAGTCTGAAGGTACCAGCGAGTACATCACTGTAATCAAAAACTGCTTTCACAAATAAAATTGTGGGACTGAATTTATACGGTACTTTCATTACCAAATATTTAATGATGCTCTGGAATATTATTTGTGATTATAAAGCATCTTATCAAATCATTAGGGAATTCGTTATAAATTGTTATTTCTAGTATTATATGTAAATACATTCACCAGAAGTGCTAAATTGAAAGTTTTTCTTAAAAATACATTTTCATTCTCTGCCTGTGTTTAGGTTAAAAACATCTTTGCATTTTTTCCCATCTTAACCCTCTTAACTATTCATATTGGCATTTATTGACAAGTCAATTATTTTTAAAAGGATTTGACAACATTTCTTGTATTGTGGTAAATTTCTTCTAAAGTTTGTTAGTAATTAGATAATCACTTTTCAATTTCATGCCCTGCCATGGAGTTCATTCAGAGAGCTACTCAAGTTCATTCCTAGATTTCTATCTCAGTAAATCACTGGAGATCTAACGGGTTTTCATAGCTTTCCCTGTTACTTCCTGGCTGCAAACAAGATGCTGACACGTTGTGCTGACCCCCAGAATCATACTGGCCATCCAACACTGGATCCTAAGATAAAGCTCTCAAAATATTTTTTTTACTCATTCTCCTTTATCTTTAGAACTACGAATACTCCCCAAAACTCTTTTGTCATTTTCATACTGTACTTCACAATTAAACAAATCCTCTTTAGATTTGCAAATTAAGTATTTCTGTGAGACACTACACATATATCAAACTATAGGCACAGAAAATTACTTAGTACTGTTATAATAAACATTCACATTTATAACTTGCCCTATATATTTTGAGTTATTTCTAATTTTTTTCATGTCCACAAGTGTTTTATACATTGTTTCTATAACTAAAGTTCTCATTTTAACAGATACTTCCTCAGTCTGATTTTCCAACTGCCAGCATTGCCATTTGCTCTGGAGGCACTGGGACCTCCTCTGATGATGCTCCTACCCCTATACAATCTGCACACGGTTTGTCTAAAGCAAGTAAAGAAAATTACAGAAACTATGCAAATGACTATTTTATGTAATTGGGTAGCACTTTTGGGCAGAAATTCCAATTGATTGATCTTATCTTGTATTACGTAGGATTACAGCATGGAGCAGCAGCACCAGTATTACCAGCAGCTGGTACAGTAGAAGCATACTGTCTAAATCCTTCTGATTTACTGCCAGAACTAACGCTAGGAGAAGAGATGTCTCGAATACTAAAGCATCAGACAGATCAACTGATAAAAAAAGTAAAGAGCTCTGTTACAAGATCTACTTTGCACTGAAGCTCAAATTCTCTATTCATTTGGCATATTCATTTTTAAAATCCGAAATAAAAGTCTAATATTTTGTCTTGAAGGTGGAAGACTTCTCTAAGTACACGAACCAAGAGACATTCCTTTCAAAAGACAACCATCTGGTAAATTAGTTTATGTATTTTCGGTTATTTGAAATGCAGTTTAAATGGCCATAGACACAGTTTTCTGGCAAGATACTCTGTTTTCCTCAGACATTTAAAACTCTTAATCTCAGATTGAAATTATGAGTTTAAGAGGCAAAAAATGAAGGTGTTCAGTAGGTGGATGAAGTCTTAAATAATTTTTATGGATTACAACTTAAAACTATTAGTGAATACAAGTTATGAATTTGGACTTGTAGGGTATCAGTTTAGAAGTAATGGTTTAACATTTCACTTGCACATAATAGAGCAGCACAAGAGTACTAGGTAGACGTACAAGATGCAGTCCTGTTCCAATTCAGAGCAGGAGCAATATTCTTGCCAACATCACTACAAATAGCACCTGGCTTACACAGCATAACTAGCTATCATTATGGCTTGCTAAATCATAATGACATTTAGTATTTAATTATTTCTTATTGATGAAGGCATTAAATCAATTGAAAAGGTACCTTGATGCCTTGGAAAGGAATTACTTATCAGCTAGAGAAGAGCATCGTAATTTACAGCTGCAGAACTACAAGGACAAGTCTATCAATGTTGGAGAGTTTGATCCTGAAAGGTCAGAAGATAAATGCTAAGTAATAGTGTGTTCAGTGTGTGTGTGTATATATATATTCAGTATAGCTTCCAGAATTTTAGTGTCTTACAGCCATTACTTCACTTATCCATTGGAATTTTTCTGGAGGGATAACATTGTTAATGTTGTACGTAGTAAGCTAGAAGTGATTTGGCCAAAATTCATGTTGGGCTTTACATACCCTAGTTATAATTGAGATAGCCGATTGATTAAAGGGACTTGGTGAACTCCTTTAATTTTTTTCCTATGGGAAGTGTACAGTATTGTCCAATATGGTTATAAAAGTAAGAAATAAAATGCCAGTTTATACAGGTTTCACTAACTGTGTATTGCAATTGGGTTTAGAAAGGTGGAAGGGGAAATATTTAGACTTGGTATGCTGCTTGAAGACATCCAGGAGCAAACTGATGACAGCAAATGCAACTTGTCATCTTCACTTACTTCCTGTGAATCTGCCCATTCATCATATTCTCTTTGTGAGGTAACTCAGAGTTTTACTATTTAAAGACAATTATCATGTTTAACCAATGCAAGTCAGTGCGGTTGTACAATTGTATGTTCTCCTCCAATAAGAGCATGATGCTTTTAGCGTGTTACTTCAAGTTTTTTTCATTAACTTCATAATGTCTCTTTAATCATAACAGAAACCTAACTATGAAAACATAGCTACAATGAATATTATTAATCCCACTTTCAAAAGCATTTATTTCAGAGTAAGAAAATACAACCAGCTACTTTCACTTCTACAAAGCTGTCTTTGTTTGGGGGAATTAATCACTATCATTTAGTTGGAAGAAATATCAAGATTCTTAAGCTGCAGACTTACTGGGAGACCAAACGCTATGGTGCTATACAAAGTTAAGTTTACTGCCAAGTATGGTTATGTTTTGTCCTGGATCATAAATGCACCAAAAAAAATCTGATGACCTTCTACAAATCTACAGATAAGTATCAACAAATGCTTTCATAGCCAATGTTTTAGAAAATATTTCTTCTGGGAATCACAATTCAGAGACACTCAGAAAATGGTGGCTGGTAGAAGTCATGTACTTGCCATGCAATGACCATGTAGGATATTATCTATGCTATGGTTACTTTGTACAGAGCTCAGTAGTTTCAAGCACTGCTGATCCTCCAGAAAGAAGAGGCAGCAAAACTGCATTTCTTTGCAAGAACAACAAGGGAGAACAAAGCCAGACAACTGATGTAATCCCACAGACAAATCAATTTTCTTTAGAAGGCCACAAATGCAATCTTTGTCTTCACATGTAAGTGGAAACTTTGAAACGGCTGGTGAAGTTTTATAAAAATTTACCTGAAATTAGTTACTGAATATAGTGAATTGGGATGTCTAGAATCTCTGAAAGCAACGGGAAAATTCCTAGAGTAAAACTTTTTATGGAATTCCATAGCCACAAACCCAAGAATTCCTTCCTGCCTGGCATTCCTACCTTTCTGAGTCTTATGGACCTCAAAGTATTTCCTGAAGCCAAAACACTACCATCAGTTTCACTAGGAGTTAAATCATACTTCTGTTCAGGATGTGAATGGCAAGTCAGTACCAGTAAAAAAAAAAAATCCCAATACTTCTGTAGTATTTTTAATAAAACGAGAAAGGGGTGGGATGCAGATATTTACATAATTAACCATGAAAATTTTAGCTACCATCTCTGCCCTCCTGGGGAGTCTTTCATGGATGTTTATTACCTTAATGACATTAGGAAAATAAAATAAATGGTTTCTCCTTAACCTATTAAGGTTACAAGAGAGAGCCGAAGTAACTTCCAGAAGAGAAACAGATCCTCTGGGAAAAGGTCTGC
Organism: Coracias cyanogaster; assembly: GCA_033124195.1. Taxonomy (NCBI): domain Eukaryota; kingdom Metazoa; phylum Chordata; class Aves; order Coraciiformes; family Coraciidae; genus Coracias; species Coracias cyanogaster. The sequence goes on along the minus strand of JAVSBS010006868.1, from coordinate 24,551 downwards.
TAGCAAACAAGCATTCTTTCAACATAATGGTATGAGATCTATTTCGATACTGACTTTTTTTTTTTAATTTAGATATTTTATTCAGCTTTGAGATCACAAAACATTTTTCCCTTCAGTTTTTGCACAGCATGATGGCTCAGCTTTTGAGATATTACAGCATATCACAATGTTGCTGAAATGGGTTCCAACAGAGAAATGTAAGGACTCTCACACAGTCTTGAAAGCTGTGATGAAGTTTGCTTCTCTCAGGAAAGACTTGTGTTTACTAGCCTGCCTTTATTCAGAGAGCAAAAAACCTGCAAACAATTGCTTGCCTACAAGAATATTTAAGGCACTGAGAGAAATTAATATATACTAACCCTTCTCAAAGCAACATGAAAGCCTGTCTTGAAATCAAACCTCAGTCGAAGAAGTGCTCACGTTTTGTCCAGCCTGCTCTACAGTTAGGATTTTGAGTAGAACAATCTAATTGTACAGTTGATGGTAACTAAAAGCAATATAGAACTGATATGCAAATGATGCTAATGTTTATACTATCCTGTTTGATATATAATATAGTTACAGATATACAGTAATATTAAAAAAAAAAAAAATCACACAAATGTCTTTTGCCTTCTGGGTGCAACAGAGATTGCTTTCACCTGAGGAAAAATATGCTGCTGAAGGTCTTCCACCTCATAGTCAGGGCACATTGAGTCAAAAATTTCATGCTGATGAAGGAAGTATGAGAGGGTAAGTGTGTGACCTCTTTTGGCTAGTCATAGATGTGGTTTTCCACAGCTAGGTGAACAGATGTACATATGAACATCAATATGTCTCTATACCGGACTCTGCATGATACACTGAATAATGTCTTTAATACATAAAATTGAGAGGATGATCTGGGTGAGATGATCAGCAGCTAGTCACATAAGGTATGTGGCATACCACATGACTGGAGAAATGGCAAAACTCCCATCAATTTTGTTAAAGAGATAATTACATTCGTATTACAGAGTAGTCCATTTCAGTGGACAAGTATAAGGTTTACGGCCCTTAAATGGCACAGGCATATTTTAATAGTGTTTTGTCTTTGCTCTCTATTCAATCATGAATGTCAGCATCCCAAATTGGGATGATTGCAAAGTGTTCAGCAGTGAAAAATAAATGAAATTATCTTTTTAATGAACTAATCTGGTAGGCCTGGAAGGCGCACATATTGATACATCTGCACGTATTTCAAGTGTAAGGGTCACTCTATGAAGTTTCATTTACAGAAATGTCAGCATGATAAAGTAATTCTACATGAGTTATTTTTGAGTTTGAAATTTTGGCAAAGTAAATCTGTATCCAAAAGTAGATCTTATAATATATGCAATGTAGAACACAGTAATATTCATATAAGTATGCTTGCAGATTTTATAGAGTAGAACTTCTTATTTATCTTTTAAAACTCACCTAGCTTCCTTTTTTTTTCCTCTGTCATTTAAAGTTAGCTCTTCTGATCATTATTTTCATGAATGGGTGGGAAATTTTCCAAAGAAATTTGATGATACTGTGTGCCCTAAGTTGAAAATAAATGTCAAATAACATGAACAGGGAACTTGGTTCTATCAGAAGGTACATATCCAACATTCCTCCAATTATCCAAAGGCAGTAAAATTAAAGCCTTAATAGTTCAAGTTACTAAAAAACCGTATCATCCTTACCACTGATAATATTTGGTGCAACATGTGTTAACACATAAATATGTAGGATTTCATACTACTTTGCTATTCAAAGATGTGATTATCAGGACCTTTACTTTTAAGCATTTTTAACACCTCTCGTAAATCAGGGTCCTTTTGTCAGAACGTGTCCTTGAGCTAAAGGGGTCATTATTTCACAACCGGGTAATTTTTTGTTTAAGCTTCTATTTACCACCTCTTTTCAGGTAATTGATACAGGTGGAGTTCTTTCTATAAGTAAATCTGATTTCTCCTCAGTGGTCAAACAGTAATATAATATGCTTATACGGCTCATCATAAAAGTATTAAGATATAATTGAAGTATCATTCTGTTTTCACGCTCAAAGAAATACAAACATCCAAGAAAGGAAGACTGGAACATACTCACTCACTCAGAAAACACCAACTGACTTATCAGATACCAACCTGAGTAAGTAGCGATGGCATTCAAAGGCCAGATCTATGCTTATGCCTACTACTGAATCCTGTTCAATACATTCTTGTCACATCTCAGCAGCATAAAAATTGTTCTGTAGTTTTTAACAGATGTTACTGATAGCACAGCACAAGACACTAAGAATAAGGAGACTGAAGAAGATACCATGTCAAAATCACTGTGTAAGTCTCAGTGACAGACAAGCTGCCCCAGACTTTGCAGTTAGATATAAGCAAAAGAGTTTTAACTCAGTCGAGTCAAACACTGAAAGCATTTGCCCTAGAGAGGCTGTGGCATCTCCATCCTTGGGGATACTCAAAACAACTGGACAGTGTCCTAAGCAGCTTCATCTAAGTTGGTCCAGGTCTGGAAAGGGGATTGGGCCAGACAATCTCCAGAAGTTCTATCAAACCTGAATTACTCTAATTCTAATTCACCCTTTTGTATAAGTTTCTAAATATTACGACTACTAGCATTTTCAAAAGCTTAACAGTGGTGTGCTCATGGCATTTTGATTTGGCTTTTTCTCCTCCTTAAGTCCATTTATTTTATGTCCTAGCAGGAGATTCTAAACTTGGTGACTGAAATATTTCACATCAGTACTTCCAGTTTTAGTTTTCTGATTCAACTTCCTTATTCTGTATGAAAACAAACAAACAAAAAAGTTTTCCTAAATCTTTGATCCATTCAGGGTTGGCACAGGCTAGAAATATTCTCTGTCCTTAGTCCAGCTCCTAAAAAACGATTTCACCAAATCCAAACTAGAGCCCACAGAGGCTACTGTGAGCTAGTTAAGTCAGCTGTCAAGTCATCCAAGGCCCCAGCTCTCAGAGGTTCACCAAGAATCTGTTGACATTTGTTTCTCTTACAGCATCCCAATTTTAACTTTCCACTGCAGAATACTCTGAAGCTGTCAGTACTCAACAATTAAAAAAAAAAAAGAATAGATTCCGTTTTAAGTCAGAATGTGTAGGTTATTCTTACCTTTGGTCTACCTTTTGTCCTTGGCTTCTCTGTGATACCCTTTAATACAACACGCTGGGGCCATTGTTGTTAGTACTGGTTTGTGCAATAGCTAAAGCAGCGCTGTACTAGATCCTCCCAAATTCTCATCACATTCCTCTTCAGCTTCACAACACTTCAATTTGTAAGAATTTTAACCTTCAAAACAAGAACCTAAGGACAGCAATATGGAGAGCTTCACTTTTTTAAAAAAACAGTTCTAGGACTGGAAACACCCACCACTGGGGAGGGGGGAACAAAACACAACAACAAAAACCCCCACAATCTATGTTTGAGGCTTAGGGTTAAGGCTGAAAGCCAATCTTTACAGTTCAACCCCCACCTGTAAAGTGGAGGAAAAAGTACTCCATCAAATAGCAGTAGTGTTAATGGCAGCAAAGGCCTCAAATTATGGTGCTGAAAGCCAAGAAATTACCTAGGTACAAAGGTCAACATTTCTAATATTTCAGGCCTTTTCAATGTCTTTTTGGGATTTTAGGCAGCGACTCAGAAGACATCTCAGCCTGTGATTCTTACAGTGATTCACAAAGCAAGGAACTTGTGAACTGTGAGATCGAATGTTACAAAACAGTCAAAACAAGAGTATGTGGAGAGAGAAAAGGTATAACAATTGCAAAAAATATTAAAATCTACACAAAAATATCATTTGTAGCATTTTGTTTTTCTAAATAATATGTCTTTGTTTTTAGGAGTTAGGTGCAGATGCCCTAGAGGAAGCACAGACCAATTTAAACTCAGGAATTACAAAGCATCTCTTCAGTCTTGTGTCCTATGTAGAAATAAACGTTCTGGTTCATCCTGTAAGTGTGAAGTGTTACTGAAATAATTACCAATCACTGGCTAGATTTTAAGGGGCAAAAAGTATCAGGCCAAATTTAAATTCAGTATAAGCCATCAGTAGCACTGTAGCTAAACCGTGGATGTGTATAGATCTTACAGAGCAGTATCAGCACATCCAAATTTTACACATCTGGCCCATTTTAATTCCCCTGCACAAAAACTTTAACATTCTCTGTTTTTTTTTTTTGGTTTTTTTTTTTTTTTTAGGAGAAGAGTCCCTTCCACAGCAATAGCTTGTTTTGCAGTGCCACATAGAAGAATATTAAAACTGGGCACTACTGTGCCAACTTCTTCAGTGCTAGCTGTTACCTAATGTAGTGTAAACAAGTACTAAAGAAAATTGCCGCTCTACACTTTAATTGCATAACATGCAAAGCGAAGGAAAGCCTAATTAAATTATTGAATTATTTATAATAAAGGTATTTAATATCTAGCTTTTAAACTCAGATCCCTCTCCCTATACTATGGGAAGAAATTGCATGCAGAAGAAAGTAAATTTGCAACAGTGGAAAGAAGTATAAATTAGCTATTTCTCTACATAAATACTGTAAAACTATAAATCAAAGTAGTATTCACATAATTATTAGGATTATGAAAGCCTGATTATTCTACACTTTTCCTCTGCAGTCTTTCACTGTATGAAATGGAATCTAGATCCGCATACCATTTGCCACAAAACTAAATCTGACAGCAAACCCAAAAAGGTTAATCTGTCCTCATG